>ML825320.1:31287-65576 GCA_009831015.1 Picea engelmannii | reverse complement strand
AGGGTTGACGAGGTGTCCTATTGGGTAGATGTTGCCCTAGGTCAAGGAGAGTTTCCAAGAGATCCCTCTCTAAGCCATGTAAAGTGGATGAAGTGGTTGGGGTCAAGACCAAATGGGCATAGGGCTCATGACATACAAGGGGTTGTAGTGTTTCATTCATGGGTGCCTTTGTAGAGGGTGTGTGGTACCTTCATCTGCAATGCACTTTTTCCAAGACCATCAATTGCCTTTTATCTTTATTTCTTTGTTTTCTTTCAATATAGCATAAGGAGAGGTTGAAGGTCACTGCTTTGGCGTGGTGACCAGATGATGGCAATGTCACCCACAAACACCTAATGGAAATGAGAAGGCTGGCTCGTGAAGAGACCCCCTTTCTCTCAGCCATGTAACTGAGAGCCATTACCCTGGTTTGGTGACCAGATGATGGTGATGTCATACCACTAGATACTCATGGACGTGATAGGTCGGCTTGTGATGAGACCTCCTATCCTTCAACTAACCTTTTAAGCATTCTTTATTATATTGTGCGTCCCCTTTATTCAAAGATAAGCGTTTCATTTATTCAAAGATAAGCGTTTCATTGCTTTCTTGGGTGATCCCTGGGCGAAGCATTTGGAAGGTTTATATAAGGCTTTTATCTTTTTACCCAACATCAACCCCTCTGGGCCTTTAGCCCTTTCTTCCCATAGAATGAGGGACAACCCCTTCTTGGGTCAATACACCCTAAAATCCCAAGAGATAAGGAAATGGAGGGGAATAATGATGGAAAGTGGTAAGTATGGTCGGGAACGGTACGATGGCTCATTAAGGGAGTTCCCAGTAGCAAACCCATTCCCAAAGAAGACCACTTACTAGGGCACAATGTCAACCACCAAGGTGAAGCAGGGCAAAAGGCATAATGTCCAAGCATATATCCCAAGAGATAAGGAAATGGAGGGGAACAATGATGGAAAGTGGTAAGTATGGTTGGGAACGGTACGATGGCTCATTAAGGGAGTTCCTAGTAGCAAACCCATTCCCAAAGAAGACCACTTACTGGGGCACAATGTCAACTACCAAGGTTAAGCAGGGCAAAAGGCATAATGTCCAAGCATATATCATGAAATCTAGAGCAATCTAAGATACAACATAATCAAATGGCTTGAATATTGAAATGATGCTCACCACAATACTGACTTGTACCTCATGGAGCAAGCCCCACTGCCTTTCGGAAGCCAACTGGTGTGGTGGATGCCATCTGCAAACCTGTGACCATCTATCGTGGTGAGTGGGTTTTCTGTCTGTGCAAAGGGTACTGCTGGTCATGTAGTCTCTCAGCACTCCATATCTGCAACATGAGGGTCTCAAGACATCATCTCCTTAGTTATCCACAAAATGGGGATAACAGGGCCGAAAGGTAGTTTATACTCTGAAACAAGATTGCGGTCTTGCTTCTTGTTTTTGAATGCATTTCAATATGCATCTGCAGAGTGTAATTTTATTCACCACTTCTGAAATAAAATTACGCTTTTTTTTTTGTTTATCCGGGGAAAAAAAGTAAGATTATCATTGAACATCAAAAAATGCATCTTTGCAAGTCTACTCGGGATCCTACTTGGCCATGTTGTTTGCAAAGACGGCTTGAAGGTTGGTATAGCTAAAATCATATACGACCTTAACCTCTTATGAATTTAATGCATATCATGATATTTTTGAAGAAATTTCACCAGATATTATTTTGATATCTTTACTCCCATGGATAAATTTCTAGGAAAAGTAATTGAGTTCAAATAGTTGACAAATTGCTAGGCTTCATTTGAGTTAATTAAGAAAAAACATGTTGAAGCCCCATTCTTCAAAGCAGATTGGAACAAGCAATTCAATGTTCATGTTGTTGCATCAAATATTGTTGTTGAAGCAATTTTGACTTAACCGAGTGATGGGAATATTGATCACTTGATATGCTATGCAAGTCGGAAGTCAAAATATGCAGAAAGAATGATCTATGAAATGTTAAATTTTCAATTTGTTGTAAGCAAACTTGCACTTCTTCAAACCCTAGGTAGCTTAAAATGAAGAAATATAACCGAGAAAGAAAAAATGCTTTCAGAAAGAAATAAAACTAAGTTAATGTCTCCTTTTATTTTTATGACAGCCACACCGTTAAATACAGAGTCAATAAAATAGCAACAAAAACATAGCAATACTATTCATAATTGTCCTTTGCATATAGAAATTTCACTCAGCCTGAGTTTACATGGACTGTACGACCTGTATGTGTCCGTACGTTCGCTGGTGATACTCAATCCGTCCACACAACAAAACTAAGGCTGCAACACAACCTGATTCTAATCACTCTTCTTCCAAAACTCCGATAAACATAGTATCTATACTAATCTTAGACATGGGTATGATTTCTTTTCTTTGCTGGGCGAAAGTACAGTTTGTACATAACTCGTACTGTACGAATTCTTCTTCCTCACCCTCTATTTGATACTTGCTGGTTGGTTTGGGTGAGTAGTAGCCCTATCTCGACTTCTTTGTCACTGTCAGACCTTGCTCGACCTCTATCCTTTGAGTGGATTGAATGTTGGCCCTAGCTCGGCCTCCTTTTATAGTATTTGCTGCAGGTCCTAACAGCCTCCTCACCTGATTCAGAAAGACTCGACTTAGTCTTTATATCTCTTGGCCTCTCCTTGTCTTGATAAGCTACAGACCCTTGATCGGTCTCCTTAGCAAGTGCAGACCCTTGCTTGGTCTCCTTAGCAAGTTCCCTAGGCTCTCTCGACCTCCCGTGGAAGCGCCCACTCTCACAATCGACTTGCTTCTTTCCTTGAGGTGAATGAGATAATGAGGCTTGCTAGGTTATTTGTAACCCTAGCCTTTTCTCTCATGCAATCTTGGCCCTAGGATCATCTCATCAAGATCTTAATCTAACGATGGGGACTTAATCACTCATTGAGGCAACTCAAGTCACATCCAATGGCTGTGATTTAATCTTAAGTTGACTTGAGTGGTCCCCACCAACTAAAGTGCTGTTTAGACATAAGTTGGGCCTCTTCCACACTACTAGACACCCCTAGTGTGGAAGAACTCTCCTGAGCTACAAATTCTAACACTCCTTGTTAGCGAGGGAGGTTCTGCCATTGGAGCTACCTTCTCCATGATCAACATCTTGAGCTGTTGCTACTCCCTCTGCATTTGGAAATCCTGCTATGTTTGGATCTGGATGTCCTGCACTGAAACTGCCAGTTGCTCCCTCTGGATTGGAGCCACTTGGTCCTTCTGTACTTGAGTGGCCAACTCCCTCTGCACCATAGTGCCCTGCTCTTGTGTTGGAACTACTTGCTACTTGTACTTCAACAACTTGCTCCCTTTGCAATAGAACACCCTTCTCCTCTGCTGTGCTAGAACTTTCTGCAGACTTCTGCTGTTCATCCAACTGTGGCAGCTATTTGAGATGAGCCTCCTGCCTTCTCACTGTCACTGGATGCCATTCTTGTCTTCTTGTAAGTCCCTGCAAGCTTCTGCTGCTGCTTTGCTTTGAGATCCCTCCCAGATCCCATAGCATCTGATAACTCCTACCCATAACTGAGAACCCCCATGTCAACAGAACACTCCGGGCTATGGTTACTGTGATACTCCACAAATTTTTGTTCTCAACTGATCTCATCTTCCACTGCACGTAGTTGGAGGCGCCATCCAGTCTGTCCTCATATATGAGATTGGTAGCGATCTTGAGACTTAACTCTAGCTCTTCCTAGAGACCCTTCTTAGTTCAATATCCTGAGAAACAACCTTGGGTCTGCTCCCTCTTGAACTGAACAAAACGCATTCCTAAGGACTCTTCTTTCTTTACAACTCCTGCACAAGATTTGCTGAGTCCTTTCATCCCTTCTTTGTTGTTCAAAATTTTTTGTTGTCACTGCTATTACAACCCTCAACTTTGCCACTAACCTTGCTGTCCTTGGCCTCTAGAACAGCCCTCAAGGTGCCCTTGAGTCTTTCTTCACCTTGCTGCTGTTACGGTGCTATCCAACCCTCTTTTCTTGTGCTGTAGCAACCTCTTTCAATTGCCGTTACACCCTGTAAGAGATTCTCATGGCTGCCCTTCAATGGCTGTCCAAATCAACCCTTAGAAGACTGCTGTAACAACCTTAGGAGAATGCTGTTACAATCCTCTTTCTAGGCATGATACACACTTGTTATATCAATTGTTGTTACCTTAAAAAAACGTTGCCTAGTAGTCCTGTAGTCATTCAACACTGCCAACTACTTTTCCCTTTTACTCAACATACTTGTAGCTGCTATCCAGCTTTTTGGAGGCCTGCTGCCCCTCTCCTTGACAGGCCGAACCCTGTGGTAGCTTCTTAGGCTGGGCCAAGCTCCTTTTTCAACCTGTAGCAGCCTCCTTTACCTTGCCAAGTTCTGTACTAGCTTACCTAGGGCCTGCGGCTAGGCTCCTCCTAGCAGCCCTAGTCTCCTGCTGCCCTACTCGACCTTCTTACTCCTCTTTCAACTTAGAGAGTACAACCTCCCTCTGGTTCTTCATCTTCTTGGTCTCTGCAATGTAGGGCTTCAACACTTCACTTGGGCCTGTCATAACCTTGCTCTGATACCATGAAGAAATATAACCAGGAAAGATAAAATACTTTTAGACAGAAATAAAACTAAGTTAATGTCTCCTTTTATTTTTATGACAGCCACACCGTTAAATATAGAGTCAATAAATTAGCAGCAAAAACAGAGCAATATTATTCATAACTGTCCTTTGCATACAAAAATTTCACTTAGCTTGAGTTTACATGGACCGTACAACCTGTACGGGTCCGTACTCTCGCTGGTGATACTCAATCCGTCCTCACAACAAAACTAAGGCTGCAACACAGCCTGATTCTAATCATTCTTCTTCCAAAACTCTGATAAACATAGTATCTATACTAATCTCAGACCCGGGTATGATTTGTTTTCTTTGCTGAGCGAAAGTACAGTCCATACGGAACCCGTACTGTACAAATTCTTCTTCCTCACCCTCTGTTTGATACTTGCTGGCTGGTTCGGGTGAGTAGTGGCCCTATCTCGGCTTCTTTGTCATTGTCAGACCCTGCTCGGCCTCTATCCTTTGAGTGGATTGAATGTTGGCCCTAGCTCGACCCCTTTTGTTGACTTAGGCCCTAGCTCAGCCTCCTTTTACAGTATTTGCTGCAGGTCCTAGCAGCCTCCTCACCCGATTCAGAAAGACTCGACTTAGTCTCTATATCTCTCGGCCTCTCCTTGTCTTGATAAGCTGCAGACACTTGCTCAATCTCCTTAGCAAGTGCAGATCCTTGCTCGGTCTCCTTAGCAAGTGCAGACCCTTGCTTGATCTCCTTAGCAAGTTCCCTAGGCTCTTTGAACCTCTTGTGGAAGCGCCCACTCTCATAGTCGACTTGCTTCTTTTGAGGTGATTGGGATAATGAGGCTTGTTAGGTTATTTGTAACCCTAGCCTTTTCTCTCATGCAATCCTGGCCCTAGGATCATCTCATTAAGATATTAATCTAACGGTGGGGACTTAATCACTCATTGAGGCAACTTAAGTCACATCCAATGGTTGTGATTTAATCTTAAGTTGACTTGAATGATCCCCACCAACTAAAGTGCTATCTAGACATAAGTTGGGCCTCTTCCACACTACTAGACACCCCTTGTGTGGAAGAACCTGCCCGAGCTACAAATTCTAATATAAAATTGTTTAACATATCAAAATTGCAAGTAAGAATGCTAGATCACAAACATATGGATAATTGAAAATATTGAACGACAAGCTAAGAATCTACAACACACAAATCATGCTTGGTCTTTTAACTCCAAAACAAAAAATTACATAGCAACTAACTTGCCAATATCTCTAAGATATGCTAGGAATGCTCTGCCCTATCTCTCCTTTATAGAATAGGAGAGATCTAGGGTTTACAATGCATGTAGACATACTAAGTAAAGCTTCACTGTGTCAAATCCTAACCTTAATCTTGGCTAAAATAAAGTGCCCAACCTGCATGAGTAAATGCCCTAGAATAGAATGCCCACTAGGAGATGATGCATGTATGAAAGAAAGTGACTTGCTCCTAGGGATTTGCACCTTGTCCAAAATATGGAAAAGCCTCTAACTCATGTGCTTTCCTAATTAAGAATTGATGCTTAATTAAAGATAAAAAGACAACTTCCTAATTATTGAAATAAGTAAAACTAGAAATCGTCTAAGGCTGGCACATGCATGATCCTTCTACTAGTATCTACTTATGTTGCACACCCTCCAAGACACTCTTTTTGTTGTGCCTTCACTCCATTGTACTCTCCGTTGCGCACAAGAATCAATGCAAGGAATCTGGGTTGTGTATGTTGCACCAATTCTGCTACTACTGAATTTACTGTTGTAGAATTTGCTCATCACACTATGCCATACATGAAACTCTTTCTCACTGCAAGTGTGTCCTCTCTTTGATCTAAGAAATCTCTACTCACAATTGTGCGCCATCTCTCTAGCCAAGCAATCACTGCTCAATATGTTATAGCAGGATGGAAAACAACTGGGAGCAACTTGGAAAACTAACACTCCCTCTTTGTGAGTAAGGTGTTCTCCACCACACCAATATACTCTCTTAGCATCTCAAACCTCCCCTTTGCTAGGGGCTTCAAAATAATGTTGACTACCTGTGAAACCAAAGGAATGTAACCAGGACCACTGCTCCCTATTGTACTTTGAAATCTGTTAGGTGCAAGGAAGTAATGCAATCGACAAAAGTCCTTCATATGAGACAGTGAGCATAATGAGAGAAGCAAAAGGAACACAAAGCAATCACATAAATCTAAACAAGTACATAAGAGATTTACCCTAGAAAACTACTGGTAACAGAGATATCTTTATTAATCCCTTGGTCAATCCGACCAAGGCATGGCCAATCTAGCCAACCTGGCCACTCTTGGCCACTTTACAATGAAGTACACCGAGCCTTTAAATACAATTCATCACATTAATACCATGGGCTTCAAAACCACATGCCACTGTAAACCAACTACAATAAGCCCACCATTGACCTAGTCAAGATTAACTTAATGATCCTCCCTTTAGACTTGACTTGGGATAAACACCTATGCCCCTCTAATTTAATTAACTGGGTATTTGGGATTATACAACATGACTCCCTCAATTTTATCACCTATGTCTAAAAGGCACAAATGGCCTACTTCACCTTATATTGGTGAACCACAAAACTAAGCTTTATGCCATTTACACAAGATATTAACCTAATTTCAATCTCAACAAAGAATGCAACCATAAGACTAGATCTCGAGATCTTGCTGTAGTGTGATTTGCTCCATTTCATTCCACTATTAGGCCTCCCTTTTGATTTCACCAATTCTTTACCTCAATCCTTGCGATGGATTTCTACATGCTTTGCATTGTTGGGCCTCTACACTCATCGTTGAAGTGATCAACCTCACTCAGTCTCTCGAGATCCACAACCTCTTTAACATCGAATAACAACTTAATTTTGCAGATCATGTGGTGCATATCTTGCCGAAGACAAAAATTTGGCACTCTTAGCTGTGACTCTCTTTGCCACTAATACACCAACCAAATCATATGCTCCTCCGTTGTGACAAATCCAGGGACCATGCGACCAATAAATTAATGCATCTTATCTACACTAGGAATTCTAGACCAACTCAGGGTAAGCATGATCGACCTCCTCAAATAATGGTCTTCTCCTTGGTCCAGTGGCCCCATCTTAACATGGCATTGTCCAAGTGTTGGATGTGTAACACCAAACTAGCATCTAGTGCACTTTTTGATTTCTCACCATTGACATCTTCATTCTTTGCCTCTTCATAGAGGCACCATTTATAGGCCTAAGCCTCTATATTTAGATCAGGATAAAGCTTTCTACAATATGTATGATGGATGTGTTAGCCACATCTCTTGCAGAGAGTTGTCAAGACTCAAACCACACATGTGGCATGTAGGTTTTTTCATGTTTGTGGTGGCAATGAAGAGATAGGATTTTTTTTTTTTTTTCTAGCATCCAACAATGCTTAAGAGCCACAATAGATTTGTTTAGTATCTTTCCTGCACAAAGCTTGGTAGAAGCAAGGGTTTTTGGATGTTTGTGTGGACGTTGGTTGGTCAATGGATGGGAAAGCAACCCTTTGTATCTATCTCGGCCTTCGTTTGTTCTCGATGGGGCTTGAATACTCTCCATGCTATGCTCAACAAATCAATCAATTACTACTCAAAAACTTGGGAACATTAAATCCACTGCTTCTATTTTGATCTGTTCACACGCCTTCAACGCAATATGATTGATTGAGAAGCTAATCTTGACATTATTTGCACTGATGCCAACCATTTATGAGCTTCAAATCCACAACACTGACAATAGATCCAACCTCTTATTTGACAGATCCGTCAAAGCTACATGTGATATCATCAGATCTGAGCATTCAAGCAATTGATTTGCATAACCACGAATAGATCAATATTTCCAGCTCTGGCTCCTAGTCTCACAGACCACTATCACTATAGATTCTAGGCTTGTCTAGGCTTTGATACCATATGAAAAACTGATCATTGTGAGAGAAGCAAAGCAAGCACAAAGCAATCACATAAATTTGAACAAAGAAGTACACACGTGACTTACCCTGGAAAGCCTTTATTGGGAAAATCAACAACAAAGATATCTTTATCAATCCCTTAGTCAATCTGGCCAAGTCATGGCTAATCTAGTTAACAATAACCACTTTTGGGCACTTTATAATGGAGCACACCAAGCCTTTAAATAGGCTTCATCACATTAAATACCATGGGTTGCAAAATCACGTGCTACTGTAAGCCACCTAAACTAAGGCCACCTTTGACCGAGTCAAGATTAACTTAACACTTGTTGTCAACTTCAAGGGCCAATATCTTCAATCTGCAATTTTGGGTATCTTGCCCATGTACCTTAAGACCTTTGGCAACTGAAGCAAAAGCCTCAACAATGTTAACTACCTCTTTCTGAGAGAATCCTTCGACAACAAACCTGTCCTAGTACTCTTCAATGCTCAGACAAACTACTTGCATGGAATCAATCACTGCTTCCATATATACCTTCTCTACATATGCCTCCTAAGAGTTGGAAGGATACTCCATCATGGCATCTCCCCGTAGTTGTTCTTCCCGTCTCTCCACAAAGTTGGAAGAATACTCCATCATGGCATCTTGCCATAGTTGTTCTACACGTCTCTCCACAAAGTTGGAAGAGTACTCGATCATGGCATCTCTTCATACTTGCTTTTAAATCTTTTCAAAGTTGGAAGGATACTCCTCCATCATGGCATCTTGCCATAGTTGCTCTATGTTACCTCTTAACTTGTACTTGATGATAAAAGCCCTAATCCACAAGGTACAACCCGAGAGGGAACTATTAGGATAGTCACCACTGTCACCGAAGTAACCTATCCTCTTCACTTTAGGTCGACTCTCCTCCGTCTCAAGTGGGTATCCTTAGTAGGATTACTAAATCTAAGCAATGAGGCACAAGGTGATATGAGAGTAGCTTTAGTAAAATGATAATTTTTGTATTTTAGGAAATAAAAAGGGTGATGGAAGGAAATAGAGATTAGTGCCGATCCTGTTAAATTTAATGCTGTTATTAGGTTATTTTCAATTTACTAGAGCATTCAATGCATTTCCAAAACAACAACATAAAGATGATCACTAAAAGAAACACAATCACAAGGTACACATTATTTTATCCTGAGAAACCCTCATGGGGGAGAAAACCCATCAAAAACTTCCTCAATAATAGATTGCCAATACAATGCCAAGACTAAGACCAAACCACCAAGAATAATCTAGGATTGAGCATGCGCCTCTCTTCTCCTTCTTCTTGCAATTGCAACTTCCTTCAAAAGATGCACACTAGAAGTGTGAGTGAGTGAGTAAATGAGACAGCATCCTCACTTATAAATACTAGTGAGGAGGCGCTAGGGTTATGTCTCTTCACTTAGTAGGGCCGACTTCTTCCAAGAGTGCTTAAAACCACTTTATAAACCCTAGGGGCCGACTTTACAAATACCACCATATAAGTATGGTTTGACCAATCCACAAAAGGGGATTTGGTCTTATACAAGACCCGACATGATCAATCCACAAAAGGGGATTTGATCTATAAGATAATAACTCAAATATAATTAGAATATTCTTCGAAGTTACAATATTTCAACACTCCCCCTTAGCGAGAAGGGTATTCTTATTGACATAACCCAATACAACATCATCAGGAGAGAGAGAGGGCAACAACATCATCAACATCTGGAACACTGACTGGCATATCTACAAATCATCAAAAGTTTTTTCTCATCATCAATATCATCATCGTTCACAACATGGAGCTGGAGTAGCATCATCATCATCATCTGCATGAAGCTGAAACATCAACATGAATTAGCATAACACTAAAGCAACAATATCACCAACCCGAAGCTGGTACACCATCATCAACATCATCAACAACACGAGGTTGAAACAGCAACATCATCAACAACACGAGGCTGAAACAACATCATCAACACGAGGTTGAGACAACAACATCATCATCATATGGCAACAAAATGAGGCATGTGCAACGACAACATTTTGTGGTACTTTGACAGACCGTCCTTATCGGACCTTCGGGATCTGCCCAGGAATCATAAGATTCGCTAGGATATAAAATCCTAACAAGCTACCACGTGGTGCTCTGACATACCGTCCTTACCGGACC
This sequence comes from Picea engelmannii, assembly GCA_009831015.1. Classification (NCBI taxonomy): domain Eukaryota; kingdom Viridiplantae; phylum Streptophyta; class Pinopsida; order Pinales; family Pinaceae; genus Picea; species Picea engelmannii. Next base: position 54,812 of record ML825320.1, on the reverse strand, counting down.
TTTGGGATTTGCCCAGGAATCAAAAGATTCCTTAGGATATAAAATCCTAACGGAGCTACCACTACTGACCACAGCTAGCATTTACATGCACATGTACTATGACAGACTGTCCTTACCGGACCTTCGTGATCTGTCCAGGGATGATCGATCCCCTAGGATATAAAATCCTAACGGAGCTACCTGCTGTTGGTCAGGATACCATAGTATCATCATCATCACTCCCCCTTTCGAGGGAGGTCCTTTCGAACAACACCAAGCTTGTCTCGGAAGTACTCAAACTTCACACGAGACAAAGGCTTGGTCAATACATCTGGAACTTGCTCATCTGTGCCAACATATTGGAGCTTTACAGCTCCCCTCTGCACCGTATCACGAATGTAGTGATATCGGATCTCTATGTGCTTTGACTTATCATGGAACACTGGGTTGTCCATCATCTTTATACAACTCTAGTTATCACATAGAATCACGGTGGCTTCCATCTCCAGATCGAACAGACCTGTCAACAACTTTTGAAGCCATATGGCTTCACAACTGGCAGAATATGTTGCAATGTATTCCACTTCTGTCGTGCTGAGAGAAATACTGGATTGCTTCCTGCTTTGCCATGAAGTCATGGCTAACCCCAGACTGAAACAATATCCTGAAGTGCTCTTTCTATCAGAAGCACTTCCAACCCAATCTAAATCAGTATAACCATACAGTCTGAAGTCATGATCTCTAGTGTAACAAAGACCATAATCCAACGTACCCTTAAGGTATCTCATCACATGCTTTGTAGCTACAAGGTGAACACATCTGGGCTCTAACAGATATTGACTCAAGGTGTTCACAACAAAGCATATATCTGGCCTGGTATTCGTCAGATACATCAACGAACCAATAATCTGTCTGTACAGAGTAGCATCAACCAACTCTAACGAAGTATCAACCAAGAGCTTCAAGTTTGTTTCCATGGGTGTGTTCATGGATTTACATTCCAACATGTCAAATTTCTTCAGTATTTCAACTGCATACTTCCCTTGGTTAAGAAAGATCTTCTCTGGGCTCTGCCAAACTTCAAGACCTAAGAAATAATGCATCAGGCCTAGGTCTTTCATCTCAAACTCTGCAACGATCTTCTTCTTACAATCTGTGATGAGCTTTTCTTCTCCTGTTAAGAATAAGTCATCCACATACAATAACAATATAACTGGGTCATTATTCATAACCTTGAAGTAAAGGTTAGAATCAACTTTACTCTCGGTAAAGCCCAAGCTCGTCAGGAAACTATCAATTCTGCCATACCAAGCTCTAGGAGCTTGCTTCAACCCGTACAACTCTTTATTCAACTTGCAGACATGAGTCTTTCTATCTTCAACTTCAAACCCTCGTGGTTGTTCTATATACACTTTTTCTTCAATAACACCATTCAAGAAAGCTGTTTTCACATCCATCTGGTGTAACTTCCACTTCATTTTGGCTACAAGAGCTATGATGGTTTTGATAGAAGTGTATCTAGCTACAGGAGCAAATGTCTCTTCATAATCAATACCTTCTTTTTGAGAAAAACCACGAGCCACAAATCTTGTTTTATGTTTTTCAATACTTTCGTCCGTTGCATGGTTTATCTTGTGTATCCACTTGGAAGATACCACATCTTTGTTCTTTGGTCTGGGAACTACTTCCCATACATCATTCTTTATAATGGACTGGTATTCTTCTGTCATGGCATCCACCCATTCTTTCTTCTGAATGGCTTCTTCAAAGCAAGTAGGTTCCTTTTCTATGAGATCACACATCAAGGCCATATAACTGGAGAATGGCTTATGTTTCTTGCTTTGTCTCATCGTTCCTTCTGTGGCACCATACTTCTCTCCATCTTGAATAAGTTCCCTCGCCCAAGCTGACTTTCTCTTGTGAGAGATCATCATCTGGGGAGGTTCTTGAGATTCTATCATATCACGATCTTCTGGAATCTCAACATCAGGGGTAATTGTAACTTCCTTCACTGGTTTTGCAACTCTGGGAGCTACAGGTTCTTCTTCATATACTTCTTCAAGTTGGCATTTCCTTGATCGTTTGAGTGCTGCATCTTCATCAAAGGTTACATCTTTGCTGATCTCAATATGATGGCAACCTGGTATGTAAATTCTGAAGGCCCTAGAGACCTCACAGTATCCAACAAATATTTCCTTCTTTCCTGAAGGATCCAACTTAGTTCTCCTTTCTTTTGGAATGTGTACAAACACTGAACAACCAAATATTTTTAGATGGCTTACTTCTGGCTTCTTTCCGGTAAACATTTCTTTGGGGGTTTTGAATCCAAGTGCACTATGGGATAATCTGTTTTGGACATAAACTGTTGTTCTTGCTGCTTCAACCCATAAGTGCATTGGAAGATCTTGATTGTGAATCACAGTCTTCACTACATCCATAATTGTTCTATTCTTTCTTTCTACTACACCATTTTGTTGAGGATTATAAGGAGTGGTAAGCTCCCTCTTAATCTCGACATCTCTGCCAAAGCTTCCAAATTCATTTGAGGTGTACTCTCCTCCATTATTTGACCTGAGTATCTTGATTTTTCTTTCGGAGAGGTTTTCTACCAAGGCTTTGAATTCCTTGAACTTTCTGAGTACTTCATCTTTTGATTTCAAGAAATAAACCCAAGTCTTACGAGAGTAATCATCAATAAATGACACATAGTATACATACCCGCTTAGAGAGGTTGATGGCATTGGACCACATACATCTGAGTGGATGAGCTCCAAGATTCGTTCTGCTTTACTGTCGCTCTTTGGGAAAGGATTCTTTATGTTCTTTCCTTGTGCACATCCTTTGCATACACCTTCATGATCAACCTTAAATTCTGGTAAACCTGTAACTACCTTGCTTACATATGGTAAGGCTGTGTAGTTGATGTGAGCTAGTCTTCTATGCCAAAGTTCACAAGGACTCTCAGTGGAGTGAGTCAAGGCTGCATCTGAGTGACCTTTTAACTTGTACAAACCACCTTCTTCTGTTCCAATAACAATTGCATCTTCTATGGTTTTTCCTTTAGGCCACATAAGAACTTCACAATCTATGAATGCAACCCTAAAACCTTTCTTATCTAGAGTTGAGATAGAAAGTAAGTTCTTTGTCAAACATGGTACATAAAGTACATCCTTCATTCTCATCAGAGTCCTTCAATCAAGTTTGTAGGTGGATTCTCCCATTCTTTTGATAGGGTACTGATAATCATCTCCAAGTGAAACTTTCTGGGGGAAGTCCTTTTCTATAAGACTAGAGAGAATGTCTTTCTGACCTGTCATGTGCTTAGAGGCACCGCTATCTATGAGCCAAGTATCCTCTCCAGGTGTCACAGATCCTGAGAGGGCAGAAAATAAAACATAATCTTCAATCTCTTCTTTAGTCAACTTCTTGGGTGGCTCATCATCTTCAATTGCATGGGCACGATGTCTTTTGTTATTTCTCTTCTTGTATTCTTCCCCTTTGGCAGGACAATTCTTAGCAATGTGTCCCATCTTATCACAATGATAACATTGATAAGAGGAGAAATCTTTTTCTTTTCTTTGACCCTTATGAAATTTCTGGAATCTTCTTGGAGGGTGAGATTATTTATGGAAGTGGGTGAATCTCTTTGGAGAGTGAGATTCTTTATGAAGGTGGGTCTCCTTTTGGAAATGCGACCTTTTCTTTCCTCCTTTAGCATGAGCAACTAGGGATTGATCTTCATCCCTTAATAGTACGGCTTCTCGGTTGGCTACTCTTGCTTCTTCTTGAACACATTCTTCCTATAGACTGTCAAATTGGAGTTTCTCTTTTCTTGCACAGATGGTTTGGATGAAGGCATCCCAAGGTCTTGTGAGACCATTAAGAGTTGTCATGATGAGTTCATCTTCATCCAAGTTGTCTCCAATTGCTTCTAACTGTTCTTTGAAATGAGTAATCCTAGAGAAATAGTCTTGAACTGTTTCTCCTTTCTGCATCTTTGTATTCTTGAGTTGGGTTCTCAAGTCCATCTTCCAGTTGATGTTCTTTCCTTCATACATTCTGGTTAGGGCATCATACATTTCTTTTGGAGTATTCTTAGAAGACACTTGAGGGATCAAGTGATCTTTAATGGAATCTGCAATTATCCTTTTGGCCCTAATCATATCCTTCTTGTACTTTGCTTTGGCTGCATCTTCTTCGGGTTCCGGTACATTCTCTTTTATGAATTTGCAAGGTCATTCCCTTCAAGAATGAGTCCAATTCTGTATTTCCATGCACGGAAATTTTCCACACCTTCTAACTTGTCAACAAGCTTGGTGCTTGCAGACATCTTGACCTGGAGCTAGGAAAATGACCAGAAAATGAAGGTGCTCAGAAAAAGAATTTGAACTTACCAGGAGATGCACTGGATTGAGGCGAGTTGGCTGGAGCTGATTGTTTTCAAAAATTTCAAGTTTTACCCCTTGAAACTTGACCTGCGCAAATTGGGACTGGTACTTCGGGTACTGGTTCTGGTTTCCTGGTTTTCTGGTACCAGTCAAAACTAGGGTTTGACTTTTTGGAGATTTTGGCCACTGAAAAGGTGTGTTCAAGCTGCCAAAAGATGCGCTAGGGTAGGGTGCACTTTCCTAGATGGTTTTTAGTAAAAAATTCCTCTTCAGTAAAAAGCCCTAATTTCCTTGTACGACAACAATGACGTTTTTAGATACCCAGTGAAAGGTGTTGTATTTAGTCAAGCTTTGAAACCATGTTAAATTTAATGCCGTTGTTAGGTTATTTTCAGTTTACTAGAGCATTCAATGCATTTCCAAAACAACAACATAAAGAGGATCACTGAAAGAAACACAATCACAAGGTACACAACATTTTATCCTGGGAAACACTCATGGGGGAGAAAACCCATTAAAAACTTCCTCAATAATAGATTGCCAATACAATGCCAAGACTTAGACCAAACCACCAAGAATAATCTAGAACTGAGCATGTGCCTCTCTTCTCCTTCTTCTTGAAACTGTAGCTTCCTTCAAAAGATGCGCACTAGAAGTGTGAGTGAGTGAGTAAATGAGGCGCCATCCTCACTTATAAATACTAGCGAGGAGGTTCTAGGGTTATGTCTCTTCACTTAGTAGGGTCGACTTCTTCCAAGAGTGGTTAAAACCACTTTATAAACCCCATTGGTCGACTTTACAAATACCACCATATAAGTATGGTTTGACCAATCCACAAAAGGGGATTTGGTCTTATACAAGATCCGACATGATCAATCCACAAAAGGGGATTTGATCTATAAGATAATAACTCAAATATAATTAGAATATTCTTCGAAGTTACAATATTTCAACACTCCCCCTTAACGAGAAGGGTATTCTTATTGACATAACCCAATAAAACATCAACATGAAAGAGAGAGGGTAGTAACATCATCAACGTCTGGAACACTGACTGTCATATCTACAAATCATCGGAAGTTTTTTTCTCATCATCTAATCATCATCGTTCACAGCATGGAGCTGGAGTAGCATTATCATCATTGTCATCTGCATGAAGCTGAAACATCAACATCAATTAGCATAACACTAAAGCAACAATATCACCGGGGAGATCATTCAGATCTTCCATCGATTTACAACAACAGTTATACAGGTTCAGGTAGCTAGTGCGCACTTATCTAGGTTGAGGGCGTGAGAGCTGAGGAGGCACAGAGGGTTAGCTTGTCCCGACCAGGGAGGATTCAGAGATTCCCTTCCGACCCAATTGAGAGGAAGGCAGGGTGCACCTTTTGAGACATTACTTGCTAGATTTTGACGGAGGAATCATCCAGTGCGCAACAGTTGGCCAGTGAGGGCGCAACACTTGGGGAGATAGATCCAGGGTTCCAAAGAGTTCACCGAGCCAGATTTGGGGAAACCCTTTTGACTCATTACAGAGGGTACCGGGGCGCTCAGTTTGAGACACATATAGCTAGATTCCGACGGTGGAATCACTAGGGCGCAACAATTGGCCAGTAGAGGGGTGCACCCCCCAGGGTATCCCATCCGGGGTTCGTACAGATCAACAAAGGGCCAATCTTTAGTTCGACAGAAACTAAGAGGGTATTGGAGGTCAGGGCGCACTGTTTGAGACAAATTTCAGGCAAATCCGAGGAGTTTAGCCACCAGGGCAAACTTTCTAGTCTTGCAACAGTTTCCATGTGAGTTGCCGTAGCATGCAACAATTCATATCTCTCAACCTTTGATCCAACATCATTCTTCTGGTTTTGGGTATTATTGCTTTAGTTTCTTTATCGTATTCCGACTGAGATCCATCTACCTCTGATCTAGCCGAGAGATTCATTTTATTTCACCGCATGCGGCATTGTATTCAGTTCTATTTCATAATACATAGATTGCAGCTGTTCTATGTTCTTTATCTATTGCATGCTTGATTATATACTATTAAACAACTGTTCCATCTGAAACCACATGCAAAATCACCATGCATGTTAAAATTGAATTACTAAACGCATCCATAAACCCAAAGTGTATCAGTTCTTGCAGCAAATAATTGACAGTTGAGGCATATATTCCAATCTGCGGAATTAGGGATATTACAATTCCATGAAGGATCATCTGATTCCTCACATTTTCGAGAAGAAGACAACTAAAGATATGTATGATGCTTTGGTGGGCATGTACCAAAGCAGGAATGTAGGTCGAAAATTGATTTTGAAGCACCAACTCCAAGATGTTGAGATGTCCAGTTCAGACACAGTTGTTAGCTACCTCATGAGGATCACTCAAATTCGTGATCAGCTAGCAGCCATTGGTGAGGCAGTCGATGATACTGAGTTGGTAAATGTGGCATTGAGTGGTCTTCCCGGGTCTTGGGAACCATTTGTCCAGTGGATCTATGCACGAGAGAAGTTGCCATATTTTGACAGACTATGGACTGATTGCATCTAGGAGAAGGCTCAGTTAGAGTCCAAGAATGGCAAGCAGAAAGGCAACAGTGATGAGAACCAGGCCTTGGTTGCTCATACCAGGAAGGGAAGAAAAGGTGGTTCTCCAAAGAGAGAGGCATCTTCAGAGCCGAGGAGGAAGAAGGACCTTAGTAAGGTCAAGTATTTTGCTTGTTGCGAGTATGGTCATTATGCTTCACAGTGTCCACAATGGAAGAGAGGGGGAAGGAAGTAGCAGGTATCAACGCCAAAGGTTAATGAGGTTGCTGACAGGCTTCAGAGGGAGTTCTTATTGGTCTCTTCCCTTTTTGGTACAATTTTCGGTAGTGGTTCATGGTTGGTGGATAGTGGAGCCTCGTGTCATATGACAGGAGCACGAGAGTTGTTCGAGAGCTTCACAGACACTGACTCAGATATGTGCGTGGAGCTTGGTATGGGGACCAGGCATGCAATGTAGGGATCTAGAGTAGTGTTATTCCAGATGGAGTCAGGAGATGTGTTGAGGGTGTCAAATGTTCTATGGGTGCTAGAACTTAGGAGGAGTGTGCTCTCAATCTCAACGGTTGAGGAGAAGGGCTATTACGTATTGTTTCGAGATGGACAGGTGCTATTCATGCCCAATGGATCTAGCCCAGACACAACAATGGTTCTTGGAGTTAGAGAGAGCAACCTGTATAGGCTGAAGGGCCAGCTTATGTGAGCTATGGACATCAGTAGTAGAGTGACGATGAACAGGGAGTAGGTGGTTCCAAAGGTTGTGCAGACTCAGAGGGAGCTCGACTTTAGAGAGAGTCAACAGATTTAGAGGGAGTCAAACTACAGAGGGAGTCAACCCGCTCAGAGGGAGAGTTAGCCGTTTAGAGGGAGACAACCTTCAGGTGGGAGAGAGGCATCTTCCAAGACTGTCAGGAAAAGGCGTCATGGGTTGAGGAAGCTAAACAGGAAGCTTAGAAGCATGAGGCTTCTAGGAGCAACATGTTTTTTGAGAAGGGACCATGCTATACAATAGGATTTTCTTCAGTGACAGAGGGAGCAACCAATCAGGAGGATTGGAAAGCAACTGTGGTAGTAAATCTAGCGTGGGAAGTAGAGACATTTCCAATGTGGGAGACAGAGCTACTTCCAGGTGATATTGGAGTGGGTATTCCCACATGTGGCCTTGGTGTTGGGCATGTGGGAATCTTTGTTGGCACCTCATTATACTTTTGTTTTGGTGAAAACCCTCTTGGATTGGAGCTTGGGGCTTCATGGGCTTGTTGATGGGTATGTGGGAATCTTCGTTGGCACCTCATTGTACTTTTGTTTTGGTGAAAACCCTCTTGGATTGGAGCTTGGGGCTTCATGGGCTTGTTGATGGGCTTTGGGGGCTTGTGTAAGGGTTTTACACCCACGTGTGAATAAACAATTCTAATTTAATGTTGAGTTTAGTGAAGTGCTCCTTAGAATAAGCTAAGGGATTCTAAACTCACTTTGGATTCCTATAAAAGGAGAGAAAAGACTGTGACATCTCATTGTGACATTATGGGGATAGCATAAGTGAGTGAACACTTGTGCTAGGGAGCTTGGTGATTTCAACAAGGGAATTTCTGCAATTTTGGCAAATCTGGCCTAGGGTTCTTGGACATTCTGTTTTCTGTTTTCAGCCTAGAAAGAAGACCACAGGTGTGAGAGAGGAGAGAGAAAACTGTGCATGTGTGAGGAAGGTACAGGTCGTGCGTACGTGTGAGCAGTCCGGACTCCGTACAGTCACATGTGTGGGAGCAACAGGTCCGTACAACTGCATGTGTGGTACGGAACAGGTCTGTAGAGTCACACGTGTGGCAATCGTACAACATAACAACTCTGCACGTGTGGGTTTTTTAGGGTAGCAGCAGGTTCATACAAGCTGACATCAGCAGTCTGTACAGTTTGTACAACTAACGTCAGCTGGCCGTACAGGTGTGATGGAGCAAATTTGTAAGTTGGGATTTTTCTCGGGTATTTTGCTGATATTTTGTGTTTTTGAGAGGACTGGTTTTGTCCTCAGATTCGGTGATTTTGTGACTACTGAGAGGACTGATTTTGCCGTTTGAAAATTCTGAATTTGATAAGTTTACAGAACAGAAAATTGTGTCTCATGTGCATGAATAATCTCTCTCTGATCTTGATGTTTCCACTGCTGTAATTTTTCTGTCATAATTTCAGTGTAAATTATTCAGCGATAACAACCCTAGGGTTTACTGTTTGGGTCACTTGGAAGTAATTTTCAGATCTGAAATTAGTTTCATAAAATTGATTGAGGTTGCATGGCCATCTTCAGAACTGCTGGATGTTGAAGTGGACAAAGTATCCTTGAATTGCTTGCTTTGAATGTGTTTGGGGCATCTTCAGTTTGTTGGCATTGAGGTGGAAGCGCACAACATCTTCAAAACTGATGGATGATGAAGTGGAGTGCTGTAGCCTGTGTGTTGACTTCAATCCATATGATATAGAAATCTTTGGAAACTTCAATGTGCCACAAAAACCTCTTGTGAAGCTTGTATGCTTGGAATTGGAACCTTGTGTGTGCTGACACATTGCATTTATTAACTTTTTGAATGCTTAGCTTTGAAGATGCCATCCCGAGGATACCATTCATGATCTGTTCTATATTGTTAAATACTCTGTTCTTGTGCATTGAATGCGCCCTTGATCTGGTCTGTTATGCTGACTGTATGAATGTATTGCCGAGTTTGTGCAACAAAAACTACAGTGGGAGAGTATATAGCGAACAATCTTGCAATCAATTATTAAGATGGTTGAATAGATAATTAAAGGAGCTTGTAATTAATTGCTGGAGGTTGCATGGCCATCTTCAAAACTGCTGGACGTCGGTGGACAAATTATCCTTGAACTGCTTGCTTTGAATGTGATTGGGGCATCTTCAATTTGCTGGCATTGAGGTGGAAGCGCATGGCATCTTCAAAACTGATGGATGATGAAGTGGAGTGCTGTGTGTTGACTTCAATCCATATGCTATAGAAATCTTTGGAAACTTCATTGTGCCACAAAAACCTCTTGTGAAGCTTGAATGCTTGGAATTGGAACCTTGGCTATTGGAGATGAAAATAGTGTATTAGTTGATATTCATAGTGCTAAAGCCTAATACTCGTCTTTAAAATTCATGGTATCCAAGATTTGCACACGTGGACCTGTGGCAAAACTATAGGCATCGACAAATGTCCTTCAAAAACTATTAAGTCAGCACACCATTAATCCCTACTTTTTGACATTAAGGAAAACTCGTGCATATTTCTATATCAACTCATAAAATGCCACCCAAAATAACCATTGCAATTAATTAATCAACAATTTGTTCAATGGCTATAAAATGGGTCAGTATAGTAATCATTAGGCTGAAATAATGTGAAAAACTCATAGTTTGGGAATGGTAATTGGCTCTATGTGATGAACAAGATGGTCCAAATCAGAGACCCATCATCGACCTTCTCTCCCTTCAATTTCTGAAGGAGAATCTTGTGAACTAGAAAATCTCACATATCAAATTTCACATCTCGGCTTACCATAGTCTCTTGCTGCGCTGCAATACCGATTCGGTAAGGTGTAGAAATATCATTGTATCCAACAACACAAGATGCCATCACAACGTCTCTAATATTTGAAGATTGTTGACCACCTATGAATCTGAAGGAATATAACTCTAGATCATCAACAATATGCTAAACTCCATCATCCCTCAAGTCAATCTCACGAGTCAAAACTATCAACAATTGTGATCATGGGTATCTCACCCATGTACCCAAAAACCCTGAACAAATGAAGCATCAACCTCAATTAGGTCAATTCCCTCTTTTTGAGAGAATCCCCAAGCAAGGGTATCATCAAGGTCAACTTCCTTTGCTTGAGAGATTCCAATGACCTTGTCCCTGTACTCTACAACACTCCCATAAGTTGCAAGCTTGATATCAATTATTAAATCCACAATAGGTTTTGGATATGTCTCCATGGCATCTTGCTATGCATGCTCTACATGTGGCTCATCAAGTCTAGAAGACTCGTCGAATTACGCAAGTGCCATAGGATCAACAAGCAACTTGTAAAGGCCACCATCTAGCACACCTCTAGTCAATGTCCTCGGACTAGCTATACTTCAAACATTGAGAGTGCAACATCATCCTTCAAATGCAACTCTCTATTGAAGCTTTGCCATACAAGAAATTGAATGAATTTTTTTCTTCAACCCAGGAACAAATATAACAATATTCAACTCAAGAACATCACTTGATGACATCCGGAAGGAAATGGAGCCCAATCCTTGCACATAATATGTAGCATCATCACCCAACTCCACACACATACCTCCCTCTTGCTCATGAAGCTTGCTAAAGAGTTTCTTGTTATAAGTCATGTCTTGATGCTCTACTACCCACATACTATCCAACACTTGACACAATGTTATAAGACAAACAAGGTACCATGGAGAAGATGGTCTCAAGTTGGGATGATCCCTCATGAACTACTGCTACGTTACCTGATGCAACTTGCTTGGTCTTCACTTTCTTCTTCGGACATCGGCTAGCATAATGTCCCATCTGATGACACCTCAAACACCTCACCTTACTCAAGTCTTTCTTTCCCTGGACTTGAATCTTCCTTCTTACCCCTCTTCTTCTCGTTCTCTTCTTCATTTTCCCATTGAAGGCTACTTCTACTTTCTTTTGCTGCACCAAACATGTCTCCAACCCGATCTCTTCTTGCACAAGGTTATCCCAAATCTTTGCAAAATCTGGAAAGCTCTCACGAGCACAAACACCTTGGACAAAAGGCATCAATGATGGAGCAAGATCATTCAAAGCAATGGACACCAACTTCTTATCCTCCACCCCTCATTCCTATGGTAGCTAGTTGATCTTTCAACTTTGTGACTTTGGTAAGGTAGTTCATCACTCTATCTGTCTTATTCATGTGGGTGGCTGAAAGCTTTTTCCTTAAGTGCATTTGTCGAGAAACACAAGTTCTTTGAAATAAACCAACCCAAGTATCAAACATATCCTTACCGGTCGTCTTCTCTACAATGTGAGGGATGAAGTGTTCCTTCACCATATCAAGAATGATTCGCTTTTCCTTGGCCTCTTTCTTGACATGAGAGGCTAACATTTTTGGATTGGAGGGGGTAGCAATCACTTTTTCAACATTCTCTCAAATCTCAACTTCCTCTCTAATCATCTGTAGCCTTAGCTTCCAAGGCATGAAATTGGAAGCACCATCCAATCTGTCACACCCTCTAAGACCAAAATCAACAACAAATCCCAAGAGTTCTAGGGTTTCACTCCCAACAACCTGTAAATAGGTCAAGTACCACCCCAAGTACACAATTCAACTGAAATATTGACTCCCACTTCACCAAAAGAGTGATTTCAGCAAGATAACTTTGATACCATGTGGAAATTTCTGCATTCTTTGACTTTTAATTCAAAACAGAAATTTCACCTCCCAAGGGGGTTTCTGTAATCTAGTCCCTATGAACATCAGCCTTAGGGTTGATTTGAAATATCAATTTACAGCAGCAAACAATGGACAATATTTCATCTCACTTCAACCTAACACACTTGGCAGTCCAAGAGAAAAGATACCAAACATATGCCAACAAGTTTCAGCCATTAGGGCACACTTTTCCAAGCATAAACCAAATCTGAAAATCACTTTATTACAACAGATTTACAGCAGTAAATCTGTTATATTGTCTTCCAGTTATATGTTAAATCCCTTAACAATTTCAGCCCTTAAATATGTCAAATGAGTGTGAACAATGAGTGCTGGAAATTGCTTAATCAAGAAGACGACAGCCAAAAATCAAATCTACAATTACACAATTATTGGGCAGTTGGAAACTTCATATATAAAAACAACAATGAAGTACATGTACATACCACAACTTTATTACGAATCTGGTACAATCCTCTTAGCTCTCCAGAACCCTAGCTAGGGAAAACCAAGAGAACAATAGCCACCACCAAAGATCTCTAGCAAGCAAGCATCAACACAAGGAAGTCCTCCTTGGCAAGGCATCTCCTTCTCCCTCTCTTCCCTAATCAATTCTCAAGGGTAAACCCTAGCTTCTTTGTTTCTTAAGGGTGGAAACCCTAACCCTAGATATGCCTTGAACTTCTCCAAGGACCCTATCGTTTAAGACAAAGAGATGATGCAATGAAGAATACACTTGAGAGAGAGAGAGAGAGACTAGTGTGCTACTCTCCTTATATCCCTAACGCAAGATGATGAAATCAATAGTGTGTGTGAAAAAGACTCTCTCCTTCTATTTATATGAGTGGTAAGGGAGGTGAACAATATGAAGTGGGCCTAAAGTTGAAATGCTTACAAGCAACCTACAATATAGAAGTTGGCCCTTCTATTTATATGAGAGGTAAGGGAGGCCAACAATATGAAGTGGGCCTAAATTTTAAATGCTTACAAGCAACCTGTAATACACAAGTTGGTCCACACATGTGAAGTGGTACACTCCAAAAGGACACATGTAAAACTCTAAGGTGATGTCATCGACAAGCAAGGCTCCAAGGCATAAGTGCTCCACTAGATGTCTTTAGTGCTTCTCCACAAGCCTCAAAAGGCTCCATTGCTCATCCAAAGAAATGTGCTCCCTTGGGTCCACCACACCTACAAGACCACTTATTCAACCCAAGTATCCTCAAGTCAAGTATAAGCCCCCATGTAAATGATTCAAATGTGTCTGTGCCATTTAGGGCTCAATGCCCTCCTCTGGAATTCCCAACGCTCCTCCGTCAAAGCAAGGTGTCCTCTAAGCAAGATGTTGAATTTAATGCAGCTGCAAGAGCCATTCTCCTGGAGGATGGCAGAAGACCTTAGTTGTAGACTAGGGCCCCCAATACACTCTTGGGGTTCTTGGTCTGGGACCAAGCAGTTAGAGCCATGGAAAAAGGCCCTTGTGAGGGCCCCCAGTAGATGACTGGGGTTCTTGGTCTGGGACCAAGCAGAAAGACCCTTGTGAGGGGCCCCAATAGATGACCGAGGTTCTTGGTCTAGGACCAAGTAGAAAGACCCTTGTGAGGGCCCCTAGTAGATGACTGGGGTTCTTTGTCTGGGACCAAGCAAAAAGACCCTTGTGAGCCCCCCCCAAGTAGATGACTGGGGTTCTTGGTCTGGGTCCAAGCAGTAAAGACCCTAGATGTATTCTAGGGCCCCTGGATGTGTTCCAGGGAATCCTTGCCCTGAGCCTGCATTGATCCTTGGATGTGCTCCTTGGTGGTTGATATAAGTCCCTAGATATGTCTAGGGCCCCTATATGTGTTCTAGGGTACCCATGCCTAAAGCATGGGTTGATCCTTGGTCTTCTACCTTGGTGGATAAGACCCCAGATGTGTTTTGGGGCAACCTGGTCTTTGATCAGGGAGATCTTGGTGTAATGCCAAGATATGTTGGTGTGTGATCCTCTTCCTCTCTCCTAGGATGGTCCACAGGACCTAGGAGAGATTATGAAGATGAGCATGACCACATGAGGGATGTATCCCATATGCAGTGATGATAAAGTTAATTGGTCACCTTGAGAATTATATGGACATGTGTTGCCACTAAGAGAACCTCTCCTAAACCCCTTACTTGTTCTTCACCCTTTGATTTTTGAGGTTGAGTTTGATTTGGCCTTGTATTTTTGTTTTAGGGCTTAATAAGAAAAATATTAGTTAATGTTTAATTATAACATATTAAATTAATATTTATATTAATTGAATATGTTATTTTTAATTATATTTTTTATTAGCCTAGCCCTAGCCTAAAAGTATAAATATAAACCCTTTCCCCTCTCTTTTACTTACTCTCACCTCCTTCTCTTCTAAGTGTGGCAGATTGTTTTGAGTTCTTCTCTCTTTGAGTTGCGGCCTCCCTTAACAGTTCAGATCAACCTTCATTATTATTGCTGTTGACAGGTCCATTGGTTTTGCTGTGTTGAAGGTCTTTTCCTTGCTGTTGCCTGGTATCTTTACTGTGCTAAGGGTTGCTGAGTTGAGATTCTAGTTGATTGCTGTTGCAAAGTGTCCAAAAGTTGCCGCCCTATCCTCTGCTGCCATTCTATTATAGCCGACCCTCTCCTCAAGCAAGCAGAACCCTTTTTGACGCTGTCGTCCCCTTCCTCTTGAGCAGATCTGGAACCCTGAGGGCCGTGACACCCTTGCTGGGTTGCTAGACCTTCATTATAGGTAGCCATCCACCCTTGGTCCTGATCTGGATCTTACAGATCTCTTACTGTGTGTTGCTTGTACAAGGGTTTTGTTTCCAGATTTTTAATGTGGGGTTTTGATTGCTTTGTGTGAGGTTTCTCCTTGGTGGCTTAACTGTCCTCTATTCTCTTGTTAGAGATCTAACCCTTTGAGGTAGATCCATGTCTCCCAGACTTATCTGAGCATAACACAGTGGCCTATCATCTCTCATATGTGGCATGCTCTTCTTTATTACACAGAGGTAAGATCATCAAGAGGTAAGTTACTGTTTTCAGTCCTATTGCCTTGCTTATACTTAGATCTATTGATTAGCATACTTTGATATTATTGCCTAGTTCAGATTCATCTAATGTACATGGTAAGAAATGTTTACCTAGTCTAGATCTATCTACTGTGCATGCTCAGATATATATCTACTGTTCAGATCTGACTCAAAATTACTTTCTAGTTCAGATCTAAGTGTTTTGCTCACTCAGAAATGTTTTATGGTTTAGATCTATCTACTGTACATGTTCAGAATTGCTTTCTAGTTCAGATCTAACTACCTAGCATACTTAGAATATTTTAGAAGTTCAGATCTGTATAAATTTAATGTGCTCTTGCTGATCTTGTTTACCGAAAATTTTGAAAAAGAAATTTTTTGTTTTCTTTCCCTAATTCTAACATGGTATGAGAGCTTAGGGCGTGAAAAGAGCTCTCTAGTAACAAACTTTTGAGCCTACGTAGATCCTAGTTTTAGGCTTTATTCTTCAGATCTTCATGGCACAATCAACAGAGTTGTAAGGATGCACAGGCATGTATTTTGTTGGTAGATTTTTCACATTAAAAGGCTATGCTGATAACTTAGAAGCTTATTTGAAGAAAATGAATTCTCTAGTGTTGACTGAATATGCATATGATGGGATACTTTGCGAAGCAAGGAAATATAACTCAAATTTTACTTGATGGTAACAAACGTTCCATATAATGGGTTTTTCTATTGATCCTGACAAGAAATTCAGAATGCAGATAGGCATAAAGGCTTCGCTGGAAGACACGGCTGGTTAGTTTGGTTTCCATTTTTCTAACGAGGGTCATCATCTTAAAACTGATATTGAGTTTAAATTATGTGTCGTTTTGATTCAATACAACATAGGTACTTTCTAAGACATGACTCCTATTCAACGTCATACAACAACACTACAGGATACTATTTCTGATATGCCAGAAATAAATTTGGATTTAAAGCAAATGCCTTATTTTGAACAAAATTTTGTATGAGAGATTTCCTTATGAACGAGTCCTCACTAAGACTGATTTTCAAGTGTTGGTGGAATTGAGACTGTTGCTTGTACCGGTAATAGTTTAATTGTTTATCCATTGTATTTTTTTTTGATGGGCCAAACAATCTCCGAAACATACGACTCCAAGAGGCTGCAAAAGCAAATTGCACATCAATTGTACTAGCCTGCAAAGTTCTTCTTTTGACGAATTTAACTTGATCTTTTTAAAATAATTAACCCTTTCAAAGGTGTGACTAGACATGTGGATAAGATTTATTCTATGTGTGGCCTGACTTGCTTTTGTACAGGGAATGGTATGCAACCTTCTAGATACTTGTGCTCCAGCAGATGTTTTGTTTCTACCCCGAAATTTTAGGTTCAGTAAATGCTTTTTCGCCTTTTGAGCAACGAAGATGATATTAGATTTACACTTAAGTTTCCATACCTTTAAGTGCTAAAATAACTGGTGCTAACTTCCACTCCTGAAACTGGCTGGAACCCTGATAGCACCAAGACTTTCAAGTCTTTCAGCAAGAAAGGCTGATATGCCTCCATGTAGCACTTCTTATACCTGGGCAGCCCTTTCCGAGACCACATGTCGGTTTTCAATTGATGTGGCTAACACTCCTTAAAATCCTTTACTGGACACATTTGATGGTCTCTCTGTCCAGTCAAATCTCTGATTACCACCGATAGCCACTAAACTGCAGAAACTGTTCTTTTAGTGGGTATTAAGCTCTGAGGTCAATATGGACATCATTTCTCTGTGGGCAGTTCAGGATTGAATTTATGGGAACAAACCCTTTGACTCAACGTGAGTCATAAATTGGGTACTGTTATCGCACAGTTTGTAGCTAGGATAAAAGGTTATAAGGTAGAGGGCCAAACTGGCGTAACAGGAACCTATCCCACCCAATGTCATCACGATGGGAAGACTCTTTCTCTTTAGGGAGGCTAGGCCCAGGGGAGACGTCCTCGGTGACTTGGGGTTTTAAAAGGGAAAAGAATAAAGGACAAGGACAAATTCCCCCTTCACAGATCACCACCAATCAGATAGTCCCGACTAAACAGCCAATAATAAGGTATAACCAAAGAAAAGAAAAGCACCTGCTTGAGACAACACAACAAGGAAACTGATACGTGCAATCTTGGTTAGTACTTCATATAAATCAGTGACTATCAGATATTCAATATAAGCAATTTAAAAGTAAATGTTGACGAAGTCAATGTTTACAAAATAGCAATGATAAATGTATCACTTGTCAATAAATACAAGAATGATATGGCATCCAATATAATAAATCACTTCTTAACTCAATCAATGCCTTCAACAACCATTCAATTACTCAAAAGACAAAACGTTGCTGCATCAATGATATAATAGCAAGGAGTGACGTCAGCATTCAGGGTTAGTAGGTTTAGGTAGAGCTAGGGTTAGTGTAGTTAGGGTTTCAGTTCAAAAGCTTTGAGAGTGTTTAGATCAGGTTCTACTTTAACGCTTGAGGTCTTAGATCAGTGCCTTCAGGGTTAAATGTAGTCAATAATGAAGGACGCAGGAGTTGAAACAGGACGACTAAGGACTGGAGGGAAGAGCTCTGAAGTGCTGCTATGGCAGGGCCTCAGAGACAAAACCCTAGGGGATAGAAGCTCACACTGGTGTTGCTATGGCAAGGCCTCGTGCTCTCTCCTCCTTCCTTAGATGGAAATCCGAAAAATGGCTAGCATGAAAGATAAAGTCAAGACAGGAGAGTCAAATGAGGGAGAGTGTTGCTACAACAAGGCTCTATCATCAAACCCTAGAAGAAAACGACCCTAAGTGTAGATAACCTAGGCCTGGGACGTCTCCTCCTTCTTGAGCTCTGGAAAGTACGACTAGCATATGAAGAGGGAAAAAATGAGTGTAGCTAAGGCTAGGCTCAATCCTCTTCAGCATGAAAGAGTAGAGTGTTGCTATGGCAAGGCTCTATCTCACTCTAGCAAACAAAATGGCTAGAAATCTTGACGGGGACATGAGACAAGGACCAATTGTGTGTGCTTGCCACCTAGGGTTTATGCAACAAATTTATAATAAATGCAAGTAATAACAATACAACCATTAAATTAAGAAGTTTTACAGAATTTCACTTACATTTCACCAAGAAACATTATAGCAAACCCTAGTTGTAACACCTTCCATCAAGAGAAATGCCAAAAAATGCCAAAAGAATCTTCCTTCAACAAGTGCGCCTCACTAAATCAACCAAAACCCTAAAGTAGGGCGCAAATTTCAGACCTCACCAAGTGGTGAGTGAAAGATGATGATAAAATGAGAGTCAAAACCCTCAATAGATAGTGTATCAATGACCTAATTTTACTTTTTAGGTCATGAAAAGGCCGACAAAGCCATAATACCAAAATAATACTGTTTTTACATTAAATTGTCAAATTAAAACCCTAATTGAGCTGCAAAGAGAGTAAAAGCCCCTTCAAGGGAGGCGCTAGCCCTTTCTAGGGCAAATGAGACATCCAGGAGCAAAACGTTAGCCCCCCAGGGGCCTCTCCAGCATGCCATAGTGCCACTGCTGCCCAGTCTGCCTCCAAAAGTGTTCATGAAGTTGGATGACGTCATGGTGAAGATGGGGACATCCTAAGCCTTCCAAGGCTAGCGTTCCACTGAAAAGGGGTCATTCCCCCTAGGTCTAGTTTTGCCGGAGTGTCTTTGGTGGGATGTCCTCTTCCTTTCAGGTGCAAAACCCCTGATTAAGCTCTGTCCTATCCCTGCCCCTTGATGGGGTCTCAACATCCATCTGGTGGGCTCTTCAGCCCCATGGAGGTCTGAACTGGTCATCTCCCCATGTGTACCAGTCCAAATGGTACCTGCCCGTTGGGCATGCTCCTGCACATCAAAAGCTATGCCCTCCATGGGCTCATTAGTCACAAGGATCATAGCAATGTCAATCACATCTCATCATCAATATTATTAAATATATGCATAAAACCCCTAATACATCAGTCAATAGCTCAAAGACATTACAAAAACCTGCAATACAAGATTGGAGAAAAGGTCGAGGCGTCCTATTGGGCTAGTGTCCACAAGAAAATGAAAGTTTCCAGAAAGATCTCATCCAAGCCATGTAAGTGAGGTGATGTGGCTAGGGATGTCCAAACATGTGGGTGCAGTGAGGGCCAAGGATGCATAAGTGTTACTTGTGGGTGTCTTTGTAGAAGGCGAGTTGTACCTGTCATGGATGCATTTTTTCCAAGCCCATTCTTGCCTTTATTCTTTTTATTCTTGTTTTATTCTTTTATTTTCTTTTTTTGTTCAAGAACTAACCAGGGGAAACTGCCTTGGCATGGTGACCAAAGCTGACAGCGTTACCCACAAGTACTTTCACAGAGATGAGAAGGCTGGCTCGTGATGAGACCCCCTTTCCCTTGGCCATGCAATCAAAGGTCACTGCCCTGGCGTGGTAACCAGATGGTGGCAATGTCATACTGTTAGGACCCATGGACCTAATAGGCTGGCTCGTGATGAGACCCCCTATCCTCTGAGTAGGTCTTTTTTTGTTATTTTTTGGGTGCCTCTTGCTTCTTGCTGAGAGGCTTTTTACTGCCTTCTCGGGGATCCCTGGGCGAAGCATCTCGAGGTTTTATTTCTAGGCTTTTGTCTTTTACCAGCTGCTTTTACCTTTTGGGCCTTTAGCTCCTTCTTCCCACGAGATAAGGTGCAATCCTGTAAATAGGCCAACCCAATGCCCAGACAAGGGGAATGGGATAAATGAGCGAGAGATAAGATGAAAGAGTGGTGCTATGATGGGAGCGGATGATGGATTTTTAGAAATCCCCCCAATGGCAAGCCAAAACCTATGGGCATAGGCTTGCTAGGGCACCCTGTCAATTCCCCCAAGCATGGTCAAGTGGGCAAATGTAAGATGCAAGCAGTTGTTAGAGATAAAAGGAATCAGATGCATATATTTAAAGGTTTTAATGATCAAAAGTGACACATACCATGATACCTGGACCAATTACCTCATGGAGCAAGAACCTTCTCTGATACAGGACCAAGTCGATGGTGATGGATGCTGCTGTTGCTGACAAGACAAAGCTGATGAAAGAAGAAAATGATGGGCCCTCCAGGGCCATGCTCAGGTCAATCCTGCTCTCGGTACTCCATGTCTAGGACCTGTGGGCCTCGAGACATGATTTCCTAGTTATCCCTAAAAAGTGGGGATAATATCTGGCTCCAATTCGGGGACATGTGCTCACCGTAGAGCGCATGAGAACCTTAGCATCTCTGGCATAACCTGCAGACCTGCTCAATCTCGATAGAAGTATCAGTAACAAAATTAGGGTGGTAATGCCACCCAACATACATACACACATATATATGGATTGAAAGAAAACAATAAAAAATGCGAATGTAAAGCAAAGTACCTACCTTTACTTACCTGTTGGTTGGATGTTCGATGTAGTCAAACGACCAGTGTAGCCAATCCAACAATGTCCCATGATACCTGCCTTTGTGCTTCATCATAAACCAAAATAGTGATAAATCAAGCACAAAATTGTCACGAGTTAGAATATATATCATATCATTGAAAACCTCGAAGTCCAACTCATGGAGGCAGTTGGGAGGGATAAAATCCTGCCAAGTCCATCTCCGAGGAAAGTACTCAATCCACTTCAAGAAAGGGTCATGAAAAGTGCAAGGTCCAGAAAGCTGACTCAAAGGGCTTGCCAACTAGCTACCTAGGACATCCTTATGTTCTGAAGTCAAGGAAGGGATCGACAAAGATCTAGCAGACGATTGGCAAACTACCAAGGGAAAGTTGAAAAACTGGGATAACTTACTCAAACTTGCAGTATCCAACCAACCCTTGGAGTCTAGGGTCTGCCTAAGAGGAAACTCAAAGCAAAAGATACAATTCCCAATTGCACCATTAATGAAATAGCAGGGTAAAGTAATAACAGGTGGCTGGAGAAAAAGGTCACGAGAATCCTTCTTTAGGCAAACAATGTTCTTACTCCCATCAAAATCCGAGCACAGTGGTGGTTGATAAGCTTCTACATAGAATGAATCCAAGTGCTCGGAGGAATACTCTTCAAAACACTCAAGGTAAGACCGAAAATCATCAGGAAAACATGGTACTAGGTCAACCTTGGGTGTTTGGGGAGAATCGGTAAATATATCATCTCCCTGTTGCCACTGGTCAAAATCAAAGATAATCTGTTGTGATAACTGTAAAGGCAACAATTGGGAATGATTCTCAATATCATAAATGGGGTCCATACCAAAACCGATTACATCCCATTTATGTCTTCCAACATGTATGAATTCATTAATATCAACTATGTCAGTATCAGTATCATAGCATGGAGGATTGAAAACACTCATATGCTCATCCATCTCCTCCTCTAAATCACGAGGTAGAAAATTATCAAAATTTTGGGGAGGAGGATAACTGACTATTTCTTCTTGTGCAAGAGTTTCGAGGACTTTGGTGTTTCCAGCATGCGTTATTGTTTCATCCTCATGGATTGCCCCTTCGTCTTCAAGAGTACAGCAAGGAATATTTACTTCGTTCGGGGATTCTATTTCTCCTTCACTCTTTGAATCAAGGAACAAAGTATCATCGAAATCCTGAAAAGGGAAGCAACTAACCTCATCGTCTTGTTGTTGTGCAGGTGAGAAAAGCTTGTGGATTGCTTCATCAGGAGGAGGAGCACATGTTGATTTTTTATTGTCTTGTTCAGGTTTCAACTCCTCTGCTGCGTTTTCAATGATCCCTTGCTCTTGGAAAACCTCATCAAGAGCTTTCCTCTTAGTATTCTGTTGGTCAATAACTTGTTTCCCTTCTTCTTGAAAATCAGCAGTAGAAGTTTCATGGGAAACCAACTACTCCAAATTGAGAGTACCTGAGGTATCTTCATAATCATTTATTTCGCTTCCTAGGGAAAAACCGTTTTTTTATCTTGGATAAGAAGATGTTTTCCTCAATTTGTAAGGCCATGTCACCGGCTTCATGGAGTGTCTTTGGATTCTTTTTACTCAGGAGAAACCCCAAATGCACCAAGAGTGCATTGGTAAAGACATACACAAGGTCCTTGTCCTTAGGGTAATGGCCCCTAGGAAGTTGGTACAGCAAACCCTCAAATCTATTTTAGAAGTTCCAAACAGTCTCATTTTTAGCTTGTTTTGCGTACTGGAGTCTTTTTAGCAATGTTTGGATCTCTTCCAATTTTATGCCCCATTCTTTGAGAAAGACTTCTTCTAGCTGGTTCATGGAGGTGATGCTAGCATCGGGAAGATCATCATACCATTTTTTAGCATCCCCGTGAAGAGTGGTGGGAAAAATTTTCATCACTACATCTTCGGCATCATCATCGACAGGATGGAGTCCAAAATAAGAATAAAAATCATTCATATGAAAGTCAGCTCTTTCCCCATCACTACCAGTGAATCTAGGGAGCCATCTTCCTTCTATCGGGGGCATTTGTCGTGGGTATCTCGGGATTTGCTCAGGTCTAAAGGCTTGTAATTTCCGGGATCCCATTGTCAAGTCATTGTTGGCTTCGTCATCAGTGGAGTCGCCAGATAATTTTCTTGAAACTATCAAAAGAAAAGGGAAAAGCTTACCGAAAAGTGTCGTTTGAGGAAGGTTTGACTCAGTGTTCCTCGACAACGGCGCCAAAATGTTATCGCACAATTTGTAGCTAGGATAAAAGGCTATAAGGTAGAGGGCCAAACTGGCGTAATAGGAACCTATCCCACCCAATGTCACCACAATGGGAAGGCTTTTTCTCTTCAGGGAGGCTAGGCCCAGGGGAGACGTCCTTGGTGACCTGGGGTTTTGAAAGGGCAAAGAATAAAGGACAAGGACAAATTCCCCTATCACAGATCACCGCCAATCAGATAGTCCCGGCTAAACAACCAATAATAAGGTATAACCAAAGAAAAGAAAAGCACCTGCTTGAGACAACACAACACGGAAATTGATACGTGCAATCTTGGTTAGTACTTCATATAAATCAATGACTATCTGATATTCAATATAAGCAATTTAAAAGTAAATGTTGACGAAGTCAATGTTTACAAAATAGCAATGATAAATGTATCACTTGTCAATAAATACAAGA
>ML825319.1:54254-65709 GCA_009831015.1 Picea engelmannii | reverse complement strand
TCCTCTCTAATCAATGGATGAGATTTTGATAAATTAACTTCCGCTCACTTATAAAGATGTCCGTTTATGTGATTACTTTTTCACATTTACTAAATAAAATTAAAAAATTACTTGCTCATCACCAGATTGCCACGTTCAGTGATTAAGAAATATTAAGAAATAACAACACTGATTAATAAACTGGACATATGCGTATGGCCGCGTGAATGTGAACTGTTGCCATTTCATTGGTGTGGAATTGGATGCAAATTAAAACGTTTTGTAGTGCGCCGTCATTTTTTAATGAGGGCGGATGCTTATGGCTTCCTCTACCCACGATTCCGCTTCCTCTACCCACGATTCCATGCCAGGTTTTGCCTGCGTTTTAAATGCCACCCAACGTTAATCCTTTCGACGTTCACCAACCGTGAGTACTCACAGCGATGCTAGTTTATAAATATATCATATTCAACTTATTCATAAATAAATAAAAATCTAATGTTTAATTAAACATGATTCTTCATTTAATTAATTTAATATTAATATTTGGTTGAGGATGATTCTTCATTATAGTGATAAAAGTGTAAATTTAATTCATAAATATACCATTTTGAATATGGCATATGGCTTATTAATATCCTTATGGGATTAGTGGATAAGGAAAATAGTCAAAGAGCCCACCCTTGTTCCCGCGTTGCTGCTTTACTTTTCCAAATGAAAATTTCCCATTATATTAAGCATAGTATAATCTATTTACATTCTCTTTTCTTTACTGACTGAAAAAGAGTTTCTATGTCCAGTGAAGGAGTGATAGTCCTCTCGAATAAACAAAAAAGTATTGTCTCATCATACCTATATTTCAGGCTAGTAGTTACAAAAAGACCAACACTCTATAATTGTCTATGAGGATCAACTTTATGGAGGAGATAATCACAAAAAAAAGCTGACATACTATGACCTTCTTGGGCCAGTTGAAGAGAAATGTACTGTGTTGGGCCACAACGTTGGGCCCTTGTGGTCTTTTATTCAGATAGTGTAAGTGATTTTCCCTCGGTTGTTGTAGAAGGGACTTTTAATTATTGAGGGCTACGAAATCAAGTCACAATAGGGTTGTCGAGTATGAAAAGGTGGTCTAGAGTTTGATTGTAATTTAATTCAATTTTTATTTTTTAAAATAAAATATCTAGTATAATTTGATTGTAATTTAATTATTTTTTTTAATAAAATATCTAATATAGTTTAAATAGGTTTTGGTTAAAAGTTTTATTTTTTGGGTTTTTAAATAGGAATTAGTTGGAATTAGGTGATGTAAATTTGGACAAAATTTCTATTTTCTGTTATTTAAATTGTTTTTCTAAATACATAAATGGATTAAGTTGGTTGAAAAACGGAGAACAGTAGAATTATACAAACTTAGCCACTCAAATCTTCAGATCCAACCATTCATCACTAAATTTTGAACAAAATCAAACAAAAAAAATAGCCAAAAAAACCTCCACAAATTAGAATGTTTAAACTAAGTGTATATTAAAAAAGTTCATAACTCGCAAAACAATTTAATGTACTTTCAAATTAAAATTTTCAAAAAAATTCTATAATGTAGGCGATTTTTCGGACCGAGGTACTTCCAGTTTCACCCGTTCCACTTATTTTTAAGATAGAAATGGACCAAAACCTCCATAAAATCGATGTTGCATCATTAAATGGCCACCAAATTTGACTTCTCATAAAAATCCCAGATGAGTGAAGGGGATTTTTAAGAGGCAGTTTCTGTCAATTAATAAGGAGCTACAGAAATGGACGAAAACGGCCGAAAAACACTGTTACATCATTAAATTTCCACCAAATTCAACTTCTCATAAAGTTCAATAATTCCAGTTGAATAAAGGGCCAATTAGGAGGCAACTTCTGTCAATTAAGGGGGGCCTATAGGTTCCAACTTCACCTTATCCCATCCTGTGTCTTCCACAGTAACAGTGTTTCGTGTGACAGTGGACGTAAAGCCATCGCGGCTGCGTCAGATTCTCCTATCCTGTTTTTTCTGGCTATCATTCATGAAAACCCGCACGCTCAGGACGAAACCCCAATCTCCAAATTCCGGGACCGCCCAACGTTTCGACGCCCTTCATTCGGCAGCTCCATAATCTCGAACTTCTGGGCAAGTTCTACGCACTTTGTGCATTCTCAGGTGCTTGGCCTCCCATTGTTTGTCCCGCGTTCGATTCTTGTAACCCTGCATTGAACTCGGCGATTGCGTTTTTCACTGAAGAAGAAGAATTATGGGATCGATGGCCTCGTGCGCCCGGTGGACGGAGGTGGTGAGTCCGGACGTTATCAGGGTCGTCTACCTTGACGGCCAGGTGGACGAATTCCCGGCGCCTGTTAGCGCTAAGCGACTGCTGCAAAACTACCCCCGCCATTTCATCTGTTACTCGCGTGATCTGTACGGAGCCAGCTGCCCGCCGTTGCAGCCCGAGGAGGAGCTCCAGCCGGGTGAGCTCTACTTTCTCCTGCCGCTCTTGGCCCTCCAGTCGGCAGAGAATTTGGTGGCCTTGGCGGCGAGACTATACGCCGCCGCCAGAAAAGAGGCATCCAGGGCGGCGCAGCGGCGGAGGAGCGTGGATTCGACGTCCGACCTGCCAGCCGAGGTGCGAAGTTGCGATGATCCGGAGGTGAAAGATGACGTTTAGGGAGCACTAGAGTTCCAAAAGCAGGAGACCGGCTTCGCTTGTTGAGCCCATCTCTCAGCGTCTCTACGATTTAAATTTTTATTTTTTCTGTTTTGGGTTCGATATACTGAAATAAATAGTTGGTGAATCCTCCCAATCTCCACGTTTAGTACTAAATTCAAGATGATTTCCTTTTCTCATTGCAGCCTCTACTAAGTTTGGAAATGGGTTTTCAATAAATTTGACAGAGTGGATATGTAACCTGCAGAAGCGTATGTATGTACGATATGTGATGTAAAAGCGGAGCGAGTATTATGCGCTTCATACAGCAGCTTTCAACAGGTGTATACATCAGAGATGTACAACGCTGTTATATCTATTTGTGTATATACATCTTTTTAGCGAGCTTTGCAAGTGTTTATCATTGTAACAAAGTTAAAAATACCTACTAAATAATTATGATGTATATAATAGTAATAATAATTCAATTTTTGTGTTTTGTGAAAAGATTGCTTTAGGTTATATTTTCAATTATTAATTTTTTTTAAAGAGTGTTTTAGTTTATATTTTCAATTTTATTTATGTGTAAATGGATGATTATTTATTATGTCGAAAATACCTATTGGAGATGGACACAATTAATGATTTTTTAATCTTAAATTCTAATATCATGGTTATGCATTGAAGATGCTGGTATATTCTTAGTAGTTCTCCTAAATCAATGGATTAGATTTATTGTTGATAACTTCTTTGCATTTATAAATGCATCAGTTAACTTCTTTTTAACATTTACCTAATCATATTAGTAAATTATTGTAACATCATATGATTTCCATGTTTAAATGATTAACTTTTGGAATTCGTTAGAGTTTCATTATCTGGCTGAGTTTTGAACTCTTTCATTATCTGGCTGAGTTTTGAACTCTTTCATTATCTGGCTGAGTTTTTTAAAATGAGAGTTTTTTTTATCAGCCGTAACTCTTTCAGCGTTCACCAGCCGCGCGGCTGTGCTAGTGTATATAATAGTAATAATAATTCAATTTTTGTGTTTTGTGAAAAGATTGTTTTAGGTTACATTTTCAATTTTTTTTAAACAGTGTTTTAAGTTATATTTTCAATTTTATTTATGTGTAAATGGATAATTATTTGAAAATAGTGTTTTAGGTTACATTTTCACTTTTATTTTATTGAAGTGCATTAAAGGGATGATTATTTGTAATAAATATTTATTTTAAATATATTTAATTAATGCTAATAAGTTTTAGAAAAATTACATTGTGAAAAAAATAAAATAAAGAGAAAGCAATGTTTATGGGCCTCTTTTAGTGCGTAACTTTTTATGAGCAAAGCTCCAATACATTAAAAATCTTTGCAAAACATTATATCTTTACCAACCCCCTAGTGAGTCCTATTTCATAACGAGGACCTTATTAGAGAAAATGACCTCGTAACTTGATTGACTAACTCCTAAGTACTCCAAAGTAGGGAGGTTAGGGTAGTACCCTAACATGCCCTCGCCCTTCAAAAGCAACATTGTCCTCGAGGTTGGAGTTGTGGAAACTGTTATAAATATTTTGATGGTTCCCAAGTGACACTTTTGGGTTGCATATCCTTTCATTGGATTGGGACTTCTGGGACAGTGGATTGGCATAGTGGATGCTCTCTGGTGGCTAGAAGTGCTTCCTACTAGAGTCGAATGGATTCTTTGTTATGAAGATTTTGAAGGCTAATATGAACTTGACAGTTTGGTCCCATTACTTTCTTTAAACATGACACATGAAACACTGGATGGAGTTGTGGTAGGTAGGCCCCAATAACAAATAAATCATATACATGTGTTTGAATGAATAAAACTAAATAATAAATGATGACGAAAAATTACAATATGAGTGTCGTCGTATATAATAACCCTAAAGGCACTTTGGCAACCATCCATGAGAGGATGTGTATTTTTATTAAAATGATCAATTATCAATTACTACTTAATATTATTTAATATTTTTACATTACATTGCCTCTCCCTTAAAAATAGTTTTGTTCTCAAAGCAAGGTAATGAAAAATGTAGCTGACGAATTTTTTTTGGCTCACATGCTGCGTCTTCTTCTGGAAGGTTCTTCCATTTGATGCTCGATACTCTTTGATTATTCGAGAACACAAACTTATCTTTCTTGTGGAAATAATGTCTTATGGTTCTAAAACAACTCTTCCTTCATTGTCCCACATCGGAAGTATAGTTTGTGTCTTATGTTGTTTTCCCAATACCCAAGGCATGAGACATGGAAAACATTGTGAATACCACTGTTGTCCGGTAATTCCAATCCATAAGCGACTTGACTAATCTTTTTGTTAGTCTGATACGGTCCATAAAACTTTGGTGCCAACTTATTTTTTCCTTGTTTCTTAAGAGATAATTGTTTATAAGGTTGGATACTGACGAATACCCAGTCTCCAACTTCGAATTCTCTTTTGGATCGATGTAAATATACTTGTTGCTTCATATGGTTCCTAGCAACTGCTAAATTCTCCTTGAGTAATTGAACAACCTTTTGATTCTCTTCTAAATGATCTTTAACTATTGCAACTTTTCTCTGGTTTGCAACAAACTCCTTCCATTTCAGAGGCTCATACCCATAAAGAGATTGAAATGGTGTCACTTTGGCTGATATGTGATATGTGGAATTGTACCACCATTCAGCTAAGTGAAACCATTGGAACCACCTATTTTGCTTGTCTGTCTCGAAACAATGGAGGTAAGTCTCTAATTATTAACAATTTATGTTTGACCGTTAGTTTGAGGATGGTAGGATAAGCTCATATTGAGGGATGTTCCAATCTGTTTGCAAAATTCTTTCTAAAAATTCCCTTTAAACTTGGCATCTTTGTCACTGACAATGACTTTGGGAAAGCCATGTAACCTGTAAATGTTTTTACATAAAGCTTCAGTTGACTATTTTGCAGAATTTGTTTTCCTTACACCAATAAAATGTGCATACTTGGTTAATCTGTCTACCACCACTAGTATTTTATCCTTTCCTTCAGAAAGTGGTAATCCTTCAATGAATCCATCGATATCTCCTCCCATTTTTTATTTGGAACGTGTAGCGGATGAAGTAATACAAGAGTTAATACTCTACGGCTGTGTTAAACCATGTGAAACATTGATCTTTGTCCCTGTTGTATTTTGGTAGTTCTATTTTTTCCCTAGGTGGATATATCATGAGAGGTTGATTTTGGTTTCATGTCGATGAATGGTACGGGGGTGGTGGTGGTGGTGATGGTGAGCGATATTGTGAGTGAGTTGAACAGAGAGACATGCTTGAACTATTTCATCGTTTAGTGCGCCCTAGAGAACCTTGATGTTTCTTCTTTAAAAGTTTTATGATTTCTTCCACATTGATTTTGATGTCGTCTCTAAGTTTAGAATTACTATTTTTTCTTCTTCTTTTAGCTCCTGTTTGTTTTTGCTGATGACTTATTTGAGCGAGTTGAGTTATTTTTCCAAGAAATCCACTTGGGTCTTCAAATCCTTCATGATTCTGGTGTGTGGGGGAGAATACTTCGACACAATTTTTGTGTTAGAGTTGATAATGAGAATCGATAGAAACTAATAATAATAATAACAACAATAATATATTATTTTTCTATTATACGTTTCAAAGAAGAAAAAAAGGAGCAGGTCGTGGGAAACAATGGGAAGTGGACACCGGCGTGGAAGAAGAGTCGAGGCAGAATGGTGGGAAATGAGAGTGGGTGGGTGAAGAAAAAGGAAGTGGAGCAGCGGAGTTGCAGTTGGAGCGAGCCAAGAGGAGGTGGGGCAATGGGGTGGAACATATACAATGTGGAGTGGTTGCACGCAGAAAGAGCTGGGACACATCGGATGGTCAAGAACCTTGCTCTAATACCAATGTGGTAGGTAGGCCCCAATAACAAATAAAATATATACATATGTTTGAATGAATAAAAATGAATAATAAATGATGATGAAAAATTACAATATGAGTGCCGCTATATGGTGCAGCAGACCCCCGAACCCTCAGGCCGAGGTCCGCGCAGGATCATTCTAAATCTTCCCTCTTGAGTCTGATTGACTCTTTGATTTCCTCATAGGGAAACACACACACACAACAGTGTTTTCCACAGGTCCTTATGAGTATGCCCCGTGTGATCAACCATAGAGCATCACTCCAGTCTCTCGATCTCAGTAAGATCGCGCCCTTCGCTGAACCGGGACTTCAGGTTTCGCGATTCCGCGATCCTTGTTGTCGACAATTCCTGTCTCTACAACCTCCGAAACCCGAAATGCCAAATTCCAATGCGTTCAGCAAAGGTTGACTTCCCAATGGACTTTTCACTTCATCGGGGTTTCGGACTTCGTGACTTCGTGAATTCGAATGCAAGGCTCACGACTCTTCAACCTTCAAACCCCGAAACGGTCAACAAGGTTTGACTCCACCAATTTGATGAAGACATGCCACCTGTCCACTCAAATTATTTCTATCTCTGACGTGGACTCTCACCACCTATCCCTCTTCTTGGCTTTCGGGACTTGAACAAGCCTCCGACTACCGTCCCCCTAAAAATTCGAAATCCCGAATTCCGAAATTCTTCACTTGACAATTCTTTTCACGATTCGGGAGTTAGAATGACCACGGATTTTGGCTTACACTTCGGACTTATGAACTCCGAATCCCCGAAATGGTCTAACGGCTCACAACAGATCACGATCAATGGTCCACATTGATTCCTGATACCAAAGTGATGGGTTCGTCTGCCCCTATACACCTTGCAACTTTCTGGATCCTACAATCCTCGCGACTTCATGAGCTCTCCTCGGAGAATTTCAACCGCCCGATTCACTCCTCCATGAATCTTTGGGAAACGAGCCAATGTTCTTTCGCCGAAACTTAACCTTTTGCACAATAGTTTGGCTCCCCGTCTTCCTTTGAACACTTCAAAGTCATTAACCCTCCTGAGCTTTCTCTAGCAACTGAAGTCTCCAAAGGACTCCTGCACGCACTCCTTGCGACAATCTTTCGAATACTCCTGGGTATTCGACCTCTCGACTCTGTGCACTCTCTGCAACAACAGTCCCTCACCTTTCAACCTTAGTTGATAAGGTTAAGGTCTCGATTATCCTGTGCACACCTTGCATGGCTTCTAGGATTCGCCTATACTTCTGCTGGAATGAGAACAACGGTGTCTCTCCTGAGCTTTCTAAGATAAAACTCAGAACCCTGGTCAATGCACACCTTGTAGATATTTCATTGCACTCCTTGCAGGAACTTCTCTTACTCAGGAAGAGAAACAATTGAAACTCATTCTTTCTCTCTCTCAGACTTCAGACATTCAACATGAAATCATACATTCAACACAATATTAAAGCAAGTGCATAACAAAGAGAATAAACAACCATAAGCATACCATTCACCATGTATAAACAGAAACATCATAACACCATGAATCTGATTCAAAGCTTCATATATTTATTCAAAGCTCCTGTACATGGGTTCTTCTTTTCAACTCTCTGCTACAACTCTCTCATTTTGTGCTATGCTAATGTGTTAATGATACAATGATACAAGAGTGAGGGTGTCTATATTCGTTTTCCCTCCTATGTTCTATAACTGTCTAATCTAACATTCATATCTACCTACTCTTACATTTAACAGACTTAAATGCCTTAATGTTCTACAGATGAGAGAAATCGCTCAAGATCTGTTTACAACCTCCAAGATATAAATGCAAAGTACGCCTTATTCCTAACTATTACATTAATGCCTTATAAGTTCAAAATTCAAAACAGTTCTTATGAAAACGCGTTCTTTTTCTTCCTCCACGCGTCCAGCTATTTCTTTGGCTTAGTCGTGTGCTTTGGGCTTTGCATGATGCTCCTGCATCATACCCCCTCGCTTGAAATTTTTCATGAACTCCTCTTCATGAGCTCTTGCACGATTTGTCCATGCTTCTGAATTTCTGCTTCATCTTCCCAACTGGCATCTTCAACTGGATGTCCCTTCCATTTGACCAAGTATTCAAAATACTCCTTCCTCCTGGTCTTTTTGCTAACCCGCTTGTCAATTATGCTTTCCATCTATGGCTTCTCAGCTACATGCATCTGTTTTTTCCATTGAACCTCTGCATGTTCATCCTCTGCTCCTGCTTCTTAAGGTCTGTAAGGGTACAAATCCGCAACATTGAATATCGGTGAAATTCCGATCCCATTGGCTAATTCAATCTCATATGCGTTTTCCCCAAATTTCTTCACAACCTTGCATGGTCCAATCTTTTTCATCTTCAATTTGTTATATGTGCCCCTTGGGAACCTTTCCTTCCTCAAATGTGCAAGAATCAAATCACCAACTTCAAATTGAAGTTATCGCCTGTGTTTTTCTTCTCTATGTTTGTATTCTTGATTTGAATTTTGCAATCGTTCCTTAACTCGGCTGTGAAGCTCCTTCATTGCTTCTGCAAAATTCTCTGCACTAGCACTCCTGAATTCATTTTGTTCTGAATCTTTCAATTCAGAAACTCCCCTTGGATGAATTCCATATACAATTTGGAATGGACTCTGCCTTGTGCTTATGTTGAGTGAATCATTGTAAGCAAATTTTGCCTGTGGCAGAATGCAATCCCATTGACTATGGTGTTCAGTCACCAGGCTCCTTAGAAAATCTCCCAATCTTTTGTTCACAACTTCTGTCTGCCCATCCATATGAGGATGATATGTTGAGATAAATGAAAAACTTGTCCCCAGCTTCTTCCATAAAGTCCTCCAGAAATGTCCCACGAACTTGGTATCTCAATCAAAAACAATACTCCTTGGCAAGCCGTGAAGTCTGACGACTTCCTTGAAAAACAAGTTCGCAATATGAGTTGCGTCGCTCGTTTTCTGGCATGGTATGAAATGTGTCATCTTGGAAAACCTGTCTACCACCACAAAGATTGAATCATATCCTCTTTGTGTCCTTGGTAGTCCCAATATGAAATCCATGCTCACTGCATCCCATGGCCTTTCTGGTATGGTAATGGTTGGTATAACCCTGTGTTCTGCCTTTTCCCTTTTGTGTGATGACAAATCCTGCATTTGTCTACAAATTTCTTAACATCTGT
Organism: Picea engelmannii; assembly: GCA_009831015.1. Taxonomy (NCBI): domain Eukaryota; kingdom Viridiplantae; phylum Streptophyta; class Pinopsida; order Pinales; family Pinaceae; genus Picea; species Picea engelmannii. The sequence continues at coordinate 55,950 of ML825319.1, read as the reverse complement.
CCTCATCCCTGGGAAAAAATATGAGCCATTCAATTTTGAGAACGTCTTTTCATGACCAAATTGTCTGACCAATCCTCTTGTAACACCCTGTTTCCCCTGGTCTGTAAAAATAACTATATTGGCCAAGAATTATGGCAAACTCCAAGATGTGAATGTGTGATTTGATGGACCATGTATAAAGGGTCGACAAATGTAAATGATGTGTGTACATATATGTTGCATGACTGCTGAGAGGGGGATGTGCTAAAAAAGAGACCACGATGGTTGATGAAAGGTGGTGAAAGTCACCTAGAATGGTGGCGTTAACTTCCACCGAACCAATACCGTGTTAGTCTTTACTGGCTCAAAGACCAAAGCTTCTCTCTAGCCCTGGAATGAATTACTCACCAGGATAGTAGGTGGGGAGGCTCCTCATGAGTTAATGAGGGGATGGGGGTGAACCACCCATCTGTAGAAGCCCTCAGACCTGACCACTGCGGGGGAATTCATGCCACACGCAACCTTGTAGGACAAAGCAAGAAAGGAAGTGTGTGGAAGGGGCATGTGACAGGGGATCGCGGAAGGAGAACCAGAGGAACTTCGAAAAAATACAGGGAGTCATGAGCAGAGGAGAAGGAGAGCAACCTTCGTCCTTGACTTCCAACGAATGGGAAGTAAGAGACTGAGTCTCAAAGCATCGTGGTCTAGCTCGGGGGTGGCTAGTGGTAAATCCATTTGGAGTCACTGAGCCTATGGTTGGGTGGAAACGAGCACCCCTCTCAACATTCGTGCCACATTTGGTGTTCTTTCTGATAAGTGTTTACATCTCGCATCTTGAATTAAATATAATGGATGCATGCTCATGTTTGCACACTTATAAATTATTGATTTCTGTATAGAAGTGTTTGCCTGGTGTTTCGATCAGCAACAATGAATGCATGCTTATACTTATATGACTATAATCGATTTACGTATAAAATGTATAAGTTCAGATTCAAGCTCATCCCCTGGAGAGTTGTTTCATGCTCACGACCCCTGATAGGCCCTGGTTTGTTTTTCCGAAGGCACCTCCTTCTGGGAAGTTCCATCATATTCCAGAGCCAGAGTGATTTTCTGGAAGGGACTACCATTTTTAAGTAAGTATTTAAGCTTACCTCACCCCTGTCACAGATTTCATAGCTCGATAATTTAAGAAGACCCTTCTGTCAGGTCACCCAGCCTAGTGATAATTACCCAAGGATCCGATGGAGGATTTTATGGCCTAAGTTTGGAAATCCTGCACCAAAAAGAATGGTTCCCTAAGTTTTGGTGTTTCAGTGTTTCGGTACCCAAGATACCCAAGGGCAAGTTTCCTTGTCCTCGCATGTCGCGAAATCCTAACTTGCAAAACCTGAAAATGGTATAGTATGGTTAAAGTTTGGTGTTTTGGTGTTTCGGCACCCGAGATACCCAAGGGCAAGTTTCCTTGTCCTCGCATGTCACGAAATCTTGACTTGCGAAACCCCGAAATGGTATAGCATGGTTAAAGTTTGGTGTTTCGGCATTTCGGCACCCAAGATACCCAAGGGCAAGTTTCCTTGTCCTCACATGTCGCGAAATCCCAACTTGTGAAACCCCGAAATGGTATAGCATGGTTAAAGTTTGGTGTTTCGGCGTTTCGGCACCCGGGATACCCAAGGGAAAGTTTCCTTGTCTTCGCATGTCACGAATTCCCAAA
>ML825319.1:41696-54237 GCA_009831015.1 Picea engelmannii | reverse complement strand
TATGTATGTATGTATGTATGTATGTATGTATGTATGTATGTATGTATGTATGTATGTATGTATCGGTGTTTCGGAGCTTCAGCTCCCGGGAAACCCAGATGCGAGACCTCTTGTCATTGCATATCCCGAAATCCTAAAGTATGAAACCCCGAAAAGGTCTAGCATGGATTAGAGTCTTGATGTTTCGGTGTTTCGGCACCTGGGATACCTAAGGGTAAGTTCTCTTGTAATTGCTAGTCACGAAATCCCGAAGTATGAAACCCCGAAAAGGTCTAGCACAGAGGCGATACAGTGTTTCGGTGTTTCGGCACTTGGGATATCTAAGGGAAAGTCTCTTGTACTCGCCAGACCCGAAATCCTGTCTTGCGAAACCCCGAAATGATAATAGTGTGGCTAGAGTTTGATGTGTCGGCGTTTCGTCACCCAGGAATCCTAAGGGTCAGTTCCTTGTATCCGCCAGTTGCGAAATCCTGACTTGTGAAACCCCGAAATGAACTTAGCATTGTGTGTGTGTGTGTGTGTGTGTATATATATATATATATATCGGCGTTTCAGAGTTTTGCCTCCCAGGAAACTCAGATGCAAGACTTCTTGTCATCGCACATCGTGAAATCTCGACTTGCAAAACCCCGAAACGAGCGTAGCGTATATACATGAGCTTCGGAGTTTCGGCTCCCGGTAAACTCAGATACGAGACCTCTTGTCACTGCACATCGCGAAATCCCGACTTCCAAAACCCTGAAGTGAGTAGAGCGGATATATGAGCTTCGGAGTTTCGGCTCCCGAATATCCTAGATGCGAGGCCCCTTGTCCTCGCATATCGCGAAATCCCATTGTGATAAACCTCGAAATGAGCCTAGTAGATATATGGGCTTCGGTGTTGCGACACCCAGGAAACCGAAGGGTATGAACCCTCGTCTCCATACCTCGCGAAATCCCGGTACGCGAAGTCTCGGTAGGTGAAATCCCAGAGCAGGCTTGGTGTGAATAGGATTTCAGGTTTCGGGGTGTCGAAGGATTCGACTCCCTTGCATTTCGAACTCCCGGTGTCCGAAGTCCCGAAATGCGAAAGGCGCCTCTTGACTTAGCCGGGGTCACAACTGATGGACACATGGAAGTAAATCATACACTTGGTGCGTGAATTGTACACGACGGATTTTCAACAAAAGAACCCGTGAATTGGTTGGGTGAAGGTCCCGATTGGAAGACCTAGCCTACGCCAGAGCCTCATAAGAATTCGGGAACTCTGTCCCTCAACAACGAAGAAGAAAAGAAAAAGGCGAAAAATCTTAGCTCCTGTAGTGGGTGTGTGACAAATTAGTATCAGAGCATGGTTACAACACTTGGCCTGCTTGGGCTCATGAACGGGTTGCGCAGAGACTCCATTCGAAGTACTGTTAAAAGGAGTAACTCTTTATCTTGACCCCCTCAATTAAAAGTTGAAGTTGAGAATGAAAACTCCTATTGTGTATATGCATGTGAAAAATAGGAATTATGTACTGGTCATAAATGAATATAAATATTGACTAACAACCAATGTTTTTCTTTTGCACACAAGCGGAAGATCAACCGCGGGAAATTACAGACGTATAGAATGGTGACTCACCATGAAGTGGGGGAGGGCTCCCACAATAGAGATGAAGATTCTGACGAAAGGAGGGCAGTAGGGACCCCTCCAGATCTAGCTGAGACTGTGAGGAGCCTCATGGTCGAATTGCAGAGCTGCAAGGCTGACAACGAGAGGATGATAAAAGAGCAAGAAAAGCAAACGGAAATTAATGTGGTTTTTCTACAAAGCTTATCAGACATACAAAGACAATTGCAACATGAACCTGAGATACAGAAACATGGTCATGTTAGTGGCCACACTGAGAGGAGCACCTCGAGAAAGGTCCACCCCAGAGATAAGGGACAAGCGTCTGACAATTCTTCTGGAAAGGAAGTTGGTGACTCGGAGGGATCTTCTAGTAGCAGAACTAGTTCTCATTACCAAAGAAAATTAAAGAAGCAGAAACTTTCCAAGAGTCATAATCTCGAAGAGTTCAAGAAGGCCAAGCCACCCTCCTTCGATGGTGAAATAAAGAAAGGAGAGGAAGCAGAGGTCTGGTTGCTTGGACTAAAGAAGTATTTCAGAGTCCATGATTTCTCATAAAACTTGAAGGCCCGAATAGCCACCTTCAACTTGAATGGAAAGTCTTCCATTTGGTGGGAAGACCTTAAGAATCTAAAAGGGATTCACGAAAAAAGACCTGTCTTAGGAACGGTTTGAGAAATACTTCAGGAAGAAATATCTGTCAGAAAAATAATTTGATGAAAAGGATAAAGAATTCTATGAACTCAAGCTGGGGCAACTCACCATAGAGGAATATGTCAGCAGATTCCTCGAGTTATTGAGGTATGTGCCCTACATAAAAACAGAAAATGCAAAGGTGCAACGATTCATCAGTGGACTACCTAAGGACTATCAGAAAAGAATTGAATTTGATTAATCAAAGATTCTAGAAGATACTATCCGAAAGGAAAGATATTGTTATGAACAACTTGGGCCTCAGACAGAACCTCGCGAAGGCTGGAAGCAGAAGAATAGTTCGGGATTCCAGAAAAAAAGGGTTTAAATCCCCAAGATTTAAGGACTATAAAAAGAACTCAAGGATGAGCTTCCTAGCCCGAAGCGTACACCAACAGAACTTTCCCTCCTTGAGAGGAAATAAACTTCCTGGATCTGCCCCAGTAAAGACTGATAACCCAAAGAGAGAATCTTTGAAATGTTGGGGTTGTGGAGAAGAACATATACTGAGGGACTGTCTGCACCGACAACAGAACAACCGAAGAATTTACCACGTTCAAGAAGCTACCACTGTCAATAACGTGGCCAAGAGTGTACCGCAAATTTATGCAGCCTTGGATAATAACCAAGCTAACCACCAGGCTTCAGTGGTGGAAATCGAAGGTATGATCACCAACCATCTCGTGTCTATTCTGATTGACCCTGGTTCAAATTTGAGTTATATATCCCCTAAGGCTGTTGATAAATGTAAACTACAGCCACATAAAAACGCCAAGCCATTGTTGGTACAGTTAGCCACTGGCACTAAAAGAAGAGTAGTGGAGGTCATACCAGCCTGCCAATTCATTATGGGTGAATTCCCCACCCAAGCAACCCTTAACATATTACCCCTAGGATCGTATGATATCTTGATTGGTATGGACTGGCTACCCACCCATAAAGCCAAACTGGACTGTTACCATAAAACCTTGGAATGTGTAAGTGAAGAAGGAAGAAAGATAACCCTTCAAGGGATCCAAAAACCTGTCTCGGTGAGACAAATATCAGCTCTTCAAATGAGAAAGTATTGTAGAAAAGGATGTCCACTATATGAAATACAGATGTTGATAGCAATTGAAGATGACAAACCAAGCCTCGAAGACCACCCCACACTGAGAGAATATAGAGATGTATTTCCAGAAGAGGTGTCGGGTTTACCTCTGAGAAGAGACATCGACTTCTCAATAGAACTTGCACCAGGAGCGGTGCCAGTGTCTAGGACACCCTACAGGATGAGCACACCTGAGCTAGTTGAACTTAAATTACAACTGAAAGAAATGATGGATAGAGGCTATATCCGGCCCAACATGTCTCCATGGAGAGAACCAGTCTTGTTTGTGAAAAATAAAGACGGTACCCTCCGACTGTGTATAGATTATAGACAACTCAATAAGGTAACCATAAAGAACAAGTACCCCTTACCTAGGATCAATGACTTGTTCAATCAATTGGGAGGTGCCTCTATATTCTCGAAGATTGACTTGAGATCTGTATACCACCAAGTCCGAATCAAGGGCGAAGACGTCCAAAAAACTGCCTTCAGGACGAGATATGGTCACTACGAGTTTGTGGTAGTACCATTCAGATTGACCAATGCCCCTGCCACTTTTATGTGCTTGATGAACAATATGCTCAACAAATTCCTAGACAAATTTGTGTTGGTTTTTATTGACGACATATTAATTTACTCCAAGAATAGAGAGGAACATGAGGAACACCTTAGGCTTGTGCTTCAAGTGCTAATAGAACATCAGCTCTATGCCAAATTTAGCAAGTGCGACTTTTTCCAGAAGCATATACATTACTTGGGACATGTCCTATCTGAAGAAGGGGTAGTGGTAGACCCTGATAAGATCAGGTCTATCATGGAATGGCCTACCCCGAAGGATGTTTCGGATATCATAACCTTTATGGGCTTGGCAAGATACTATAGGAGATTTATAAAAGGATTCTCCAAGATTGGGAGCCCAATCACTACCCTCTAGAAGAAGGGGACAAAATTCACGTGGACACAAAAATGTGAAGAAAGATTTCAAACACTGAAACATCTACTGACCCACACACCCCTGCTGAAGATCGCCGACCCCGAAGATGATTTCCTCGTATGCACAGATGCCTGTAAGGAAGGGCTCAGAGGAGTCCTTATGCAAGGAGGAAGTGTGATCTGCTATGAATCCCATAAATTGAATGAGAACGAAGTCAACTATGTGACCCATGGTCTAGAGCTGGCCGCCATAGTGTACGCCTTGAAAATATGGAGGCATTACCTCCTGAGAAGAAAATTTGTACTTATGACAGACCACTGTGGATTGTGATATCTGTTTGACCAACCAAATCTCAATGTCAGACAAGCTAGGTGGATGGCCCTCCTCAGCGAGTTTTATTTTGAAATTAAACATATTAAGGGAAAGGAAAATAGGGTAAGCACCTGCAAGACGGATGTCAAGGAAAGAGTCAGAAATGCATAAGAGACAGACACATTCTTCCAAACCGTGACCTCGTACCTGCAACAAGAACCCACAGGGATAAAGTATGGAGGCTACCAGATGATGGAAGGAGGTCTGCTCACTTACAGAAACAGATTGTATATCCCAGATTGTGACGACTTGAAGAGGTTCATAATGGATGAACTGCACAAAAGACCCTATACTAGTCATCCAGGATACTAGAAAATGATCACGACCACTAGGAAACAATTCTATTGGCTTGGATTGAAGAAAGACATAGCTGAGTACTTAACCAAATGCATAGAATTCCAACAGGTTAAAGTAGAACACTGACACCCAGGAGGATTACTACAACCTCTACCGATCCCGAAATGGAAATGGGAAACCATCTCCATGGATTTCATCATCGGATTACCAACCTCGACCAAACAGAATGACACCATCATGGTAGTGGTGGATAAATTGAGCAAGTCTGCTCATTTTATCCCCGTTAAGTCGACTTGTAAGGCAATAGACATTGCCAACGTATTCATGAAAGAGATATTTAGACTGCATGGTATGCCGAAAGAGATCGTGTGTGACAAAGACACAAAATTTACTTCCAACTTTTGGAAATCACTGATGGTTGGTTTGGAGACCAAGTTACTATTTAACATAGCCTATCACCCTCAAACCGATGGATAGACGGAAAGGGTGAACCAAATATTAGAAGACATGCTCAGGATGCATGTAATGCATCAACCCAAAAAGTGGGAGACTACCTGCCATTAGTAGAATTCGCCTACAACAACGGTTACCAAGAATCCATGAAGATGAGTCCTTTCGAAGTCCTCTATGGTAGGCCGTGCAATACTCTAGTCAGTTGGAGTTATCCTGTAAACAGAGTTACTATTGGACCCAACATGTTGAAAAAAGTAGAATGACAAGTGATTCAGATAAAACAGAATCTAAAAGTCACTCAGAACCGACAGAAAAGTTACGCCGACCAAAAGAGAATTCCAAGAGAGTTCAAGATGGGAGACCACGTATAACTCAAAGTTAGGCCCAGGAAGAGTTCCCTAAAGATGGGAGCATGTGCCAAGTTGGCACCTCGATATTGTGGACCCTTTGAAGTTCTAGATAGAGTGGGACCTGTAACCTATAGGCTAGCACTCCCTCCCACAGTAAAAACACATAATGTTTTCCATGTTTCATTATTGAGGAAATATGTACATGATTTTAATCATATAATTGACTGGTCTATGATCTAGGTGGAACCAAAGGGAGAATTCCTACCAGAACCTCAATGCATACTGGCTAGAAAGGAAAACCCGCTCAGGAACCAAACCATTGCACGGGTCAAGGTGCAGTGGAAACATTTTGGCCCAGATGAGGCTACCTGAGAAATGGAAGATGCCATGAAACAGGCATATCCGATTTTGTTTACTTCTATACTTACACGTTTTATTGATAGATAGAACATCGAGGACGATGTTCCTTTAAGGAGGAGGGAATTGTAACACCCTATTTCCCCCAGTCTGTTAAAATAACTATATTAACCAAGAATTATAGAAAACTCCAAGATGTGAATGTGTGATTTGACGGACCCTATATAAAGGGTCGACGAATGTAAATGATGTGTGTATATATATGTTGCATGACTGTTGTTGGGAAAAATACCCTACGGACTAGCAAACTAGGGTCAGACTTGCATGCAAATTTTGACCGTAAAGAAATGACTTTTTAACCTACCACCCAAAACTTCAACCCCTCTTTCACGATACATGCATGGAAAGGAACTACTAACCTTTTTACTGATGTTTGGTGTAGATCCTCCGTTGCGCTTTGCCCGCTTACTTGCGCTGCTCCTTTCAAAGTTAACCTGCAATCCAGACAAAACACTAAGCATGCATGCTACTTTTCTACTTGAGGGTTAGAAATTAAGCATAAATTACACAAATCATAGATAACTCATGCATTGGGACGGGAAAAGTATTCTTTTATTATTTTCAAAATGAATCAACTTACAATCAAAGTCGAGACCGGCCACCGCTCCTTGATCGTGATCCTGGGCTCCTCCTCTTCTTTTGTCCTCCAACTGCTTTGCGTTAATTCTCCTTAGGTTTGAGGAAAGGCTAAAGGGTTGGGACAATGGATTCGGCAAATGGGCAGAGTTTCTTCGCAATAATTTTTCCTCTTTCAAATAGTACCCCTACCCCTTCTTTTATAGGCTAGAATGAGCTAGGGTTTTGGACGAACTCTCGGCCATGCATGGCCGGGAGTTTCAATTAACTGACCCATAGCTTTTTGTCCCATCGGAAACTTTCCTATTTTTGTGTTTTTTTAGGTAAACGCGGGCTGTAGTAGGCCTGCCAAAGTTCACACGCGTGCAGTAGTGGGTTAGGGCGCGTGTACCTTTACCCAAGAGGATTTTTAAAGAGGTTGTTCAGCAGATGCTTTGGAAATGAAGGGATATGAGTTGGCCTGATGCCAGGTAAGCATGTGTGGTGCAATTTAGGGTTATAACAGATGCCCCCTAATGTGTGAGGTCAGAAGAGCATCTGATGGCCGAAATACATTACCAATCTTTTACCAATCTATACTGATATGTTGAATGAGTGAGCCCAAGAATCAGGAATCAGGAGGTGCCGTCTGCAAAATAACAAATGTCTCACCGAGGCGGGCATACCCATGCTCGGGATAAAATAGAACCATGGCTACCAATCAAATACACTGTATATCCATGTCAAATAACTATAAAGAGTAGCCGCGAATGATACACAGCGGAGCTACATCTCGAAATCAGAAAGATATACATATAAAGTATCCATCTCCCAGAAGTTGATTCGGCCTGATGGATGTACTTCAGAGCTCGAGAAACAACTTCAAAATCTTCTAAAACTCAGGTAGGAGTGTAATATGAGTGTATGAATGCACTACCCAGAGGTCTTCGATGGCTCGTCGGTTATGGACTTGATAATCTTGATGATAGGACTGAAGGCTTCAGTGATTTCGAACAAAGACTTGATTGGACGTTCAGGCTGGCCGAGTATGCGGAAAAGAGACATATTGCAGAGGGGCCGAATCAGGCTCAGTGACAAACTTCCCTTGGATAATAGCACGACGCGTGATAAGACTCAGGCAACATATCTATTAATCATAAGTCTACGAAGCAGGCGGCAACGCAAACTCTCCATATGTTTGGAAGAGTAACCAAACGGTGGAGGACACAACTCTATATAGTGAGAAAAAGATTCCTAAGGTCGTACTACATCCCATAGTCTGATGATCAAACGGACAGATGTGCTTCATCCAAGGGCAACTCATTATGCTGCCAATAAAGAAAATACTTTTCCCATCCTCTTTTTTGGGGTATATTTGATTTTTTTGTTCTTTTTGATAATTTTTGAAAAATAATAAAGGAATATTACGTTACAATGGAGGAACGAGTACTGCAAACATACAAGCTCTAGGCACGAGGACAAGACTGATGTTCTAGGGAAATGATACTCGGGAAAAATCCTCCAGTGGCCAAAGGTGTTAAGACACAGAAGCAAACTGTTACAAGGTTGATGAGTAAGGTATGCAAATGTGGTTGATAGAACACACAATGGTAACGTCCTTCGATGTAAGTTTAACGAGCCCAGAGAAGGTAAGCTCGGTGGTTTTTCATATTTAGAGAGTTTGAAAAATCATAAAAGGAGACTCTAGTGGGGTACCTTTTTCGACAATAGTCTAGTCGGCTTGAAAAAGGGATAAACTAGCACCGATTAGACGTCAATTCAAAACCATTTTAACGAGTGTGAAAAGGACAAGATCACTCGGCTATTTTTTCACTTTTAAGGAGTCTGAAAAAAGCTTAACTATGGACTCCGTCAGGAATGTTCTTCTGGACCATTTTAATGAGTGTGAAAGAATAAGGTCACTCGACGATCTTTTCAATTTTAGGGAGTCTGAAAAGAGCTTAACTATGGACTCCGTCGGGTTTTTTTTTTCGTAAATTTAGTCCCTCAGGCCCGACAAAGGAATAAAATTATACCTGAGGATACTCTTCTAAAGAATGAGAATTCAATAGAGTATTCCTTTGTTCGTACAGTTGACCGTCCGGACCGAAAAAGGGGTAAACTACCGCCGGACAGACGTGACTTCAAATTTCAGTTTAACGAGCGTGTAAGGTCACAAGATCGCTCGACAATCTTTTCATTTTTAGAGGGTCTAAAAAGGGCTTAAAAGGAGACCCATTATGTTTTGGGAGTCCGGAGGGTAAGACAAAGAGTGAAAACGACCCATGCGAATGAGGCTCAAACTCGTATTCAGGAAAGACTATACGGACTCCCGAGCCTACAGTGTTCTTAGAAACGGCATGGACACCATAATGCAACCAGGACCTACCTAGGGCATCCATGTTTTGGTAAGCTCTACCACCAAGTTGTGACACTTCTATAACAGATATGACGGTTCCGTGTCACCACCGGATGGGATCAATCCTATAGCATAAAAAAGACAATGAGATGCAAAATTTGGGGTAATATCCTAACCTATCTGCTCAAGTTGATTTTTTTTGTTTGAAATTTTTTTTTATGGACCGTCAATATATATATATTCGAAACTCAAAAAAAAAGTGTCCCAATACCTGCTCAAATCCCTCCCATATAACTCCTGGATCACTCAAAATGGTTTTTGGTATAAAGAAACTGATAAGGGGGGCCAAAAAAGTGACAAAAAGAGGCCAAAAAGTTTATAAATAGAAGCTGGCAGCTCATTATCACCATTGCTGATTTGGAAATTGACTCTGCAGCCAAAAGACCCCCTTTGCCAAAGATCTTGATTCCGGGAGCTACAGTGGACGAAACGGACTTCTGCTTGGACCAAGTAAGTACAAACTCCCTTGTCTAGTTATTCAATACTTCCTTTGTAGCATTTAGTTGATTTTTGGGGTGGGCGTCAACCTCAAAAAAGGTCGGCCCTAGGTAAACGCGGGTTGTCCAGGGACAGCCCGCGGGTACCCGCGTGATGAAAAAGCCAATGAAAACATGTATTGACCCTCCTTTACCTTGTTGTGTTGGCAAGATGTATGTTCAGTGGAGGGAAAGGGAGCACGAGGCCACCAATGAGTTAGTGGTTGCAGATCCAAATGTTGTGGCCGTGCTGACGCAGTGTGGGTTGGTGAAATTCTTTTTATGTCCGTTCATGTACGCGCAACCAAGGCTACTTAATACCTTGGTTGATTACTGGCACCCTAATGCAGAGGCGTTCATGCTAGAGGAGCAATCCTTGGTTCCCACTACCGAGGATATTTACTTTCTGACTGGTCTCTCAAGGAGAGGGGAACCAATCAACTTGCAGACTTTTCCTACGGGGCCGAGCAAGGTCTCAGAGCTGATAGATGAGTACTGTGAGGCTGGGACCGATCATAGAGGTTCCTCGGTACCTGTTAGTAGGATTACCAGCCTCTCCCTACAAACTATTTTATTTCTCATTGGGCGGATTACCGGCTCGGCAGCCGTGCATCAGGCTTCACGCGCACAGATGAAATGTGCGATCCAGTGCATGAATGTACAAATTTTTGATTGGAGTACCACACTGTTGGAGTGCATGAAGAGGCAATTGACAGATTGCCGATAGCGGACACATAGGAACTTCGGGTTTGGGACTATCCTATGTTCGTTCTTTTTCGAGAGAGTTTCGTGCTTTAGTCCTCGGCAGACAGTACGAGGACATCTGGCCACTTTCCCCGTAGTATGCAGATGGGCAGCGTTACTGCCGCGACAGGGTGGTGGAAGGACCATGGAGGCCTTCAACGATGAATTTTTTGCTTGGCTGTCATGACAGATCCCGGTTATAGAGGACTACCCATATGCGGGGATTGACTTCTCCAGAGATCCAGAGATACCAGTGCCTCCTGGTGAGGAGCGAGGGGAGATAGGTAAGTCTCCACCTGTATAGTTTTTTTGTTTGCATATGTAATTTTTATGTCTTTTTTGATATATATATCATGTTTTTGTATACCAGAGTTTTTGATGGGTGAACGTTTATTGCATGCAGATGTAGGACCCATGCGACCTGTCGACTATACACGAAACAGGCGTCGCCCACAGCCAGAAGCCTCAGCTGCCACCGCTCACTCGCACTCGCACAGTTCCCATGGCAGAGATAGAGGACCTGCCGCCATCCATGCAGACTCATGTTGTGGGGGCACCTTGGACATGGGTCTGATTGTTTAGGCATTTAGCCTAAGATGTACATGATTATAACAGGGCCCATAGGCCTTGAGCAGACTTTAGACTTTTATGTGCCACGAGCATTGATATGTATATATTTTTTGAGGGAATATGCCCAGTGACTCGTTACTGTTCCCACTTTTGAGGCACTTGCGCCCATCTATGTACTCTGATGATTTTATGATGTTTATATATGGTTTTTTATCTCTTTTTGTGTCTTATGGATTATGTGTGCAAAAATCTATTTACATGCTTATGTCCATGATCTTTTTATATGTGGGTGAGATGCCAATCTAAAATGTGATTAGCTAGAGTATCTGTGATTTGGTTTAATCTCCTAGGAACATGAAAATATGTAATGTAATCAAAGTTGCGTTCTAAGAGACATACCCTAAGGAATCATCTGTGTAAGGTTGGATCATGAACCCGGTATATTTTGTTTAGCTGCGACACAACCAGTTGAGCATCTAGATAGACCCAGAGATGAGAGATACCCAATGACAATGCGTTACAAAGCAATTCAATAACTTCACTATACTCGACAACATTATTTGTGGTGTCACCTAAGCATATACCTCCGGAAGATAACAACTGACCCTGTGGTGTACAAATTACCCAAGCTGCGGAGGCAAGCCTCCGTGTGTGTCGACTAGCACCGTCCGCATACCCAACGAACACCTCGGACCCACTTGACATCTGCCATATTGATGAAAGATAGCATCAATGACACATCCATAACACTTTTTAAAAGAAATGTAAAAAATAATAGTACAAAGACTATACATATGTTACAAAAAGTTACCCATAGTGACCGTTCTATGAGTAATACTTCTTGAGGTAGAGCCCATTTCTAGGCTCCGCCAAAGCATTCACTTCAAAATCGACCAAACGATAAGCACCCTTTTTTAATACCTCTTTAATAATGAAGGGTCCAAACCACATGGGTTTAAAATTTCTTGCCCCCAGGGGGTCCTTATCTTGGTCATAGACAAGGACAAGGTCGCCCTCAGAAAAAATTTGAGGACGAACGGACCGATCATATTGACACTTGACCTTATGTTTATGAGCCTTGTTGGCCAGGGCCGCATCGCGAAACTGTTCATCAAGCTGCTCAAGGTGTACTAACCGTTCTTCAAGTGGATAAGTGTCTGGCAATAACTGTACTGCCAATTTCAGAGATGGGATTTGACATTCGATAGGCAAGACTGCCTCCAGCCCGTAAACGAGTTGAAAAGGTGAGAAATCGGTTGCAGTCTTAACTGATGTTCGATAAGCCCATAATGTTGAGTATAACATCAAATGCCAGTTTGACTTGGCTGAGTTGATAGTTCGTTGTAGAATCGTTTTAAGAGTTTTGTTTATAGCTTCCACTTGCCCATTGGCTTGGGGGTAGTAAGGTGATGAATGTTCTTACCATAACCCAAGCTTTTGTTGGACACACCTACCACACTTAGAGGGGGGGTGAATGAGTGTGGGGCTCTTTTTCCCAAAACTTCCCTCTTGCACAAAAACTCATCAATTAGCATTCAAAATTTATTCATTACCCATTGTTTTCATTTATAACCAGT
>ML825319.1:0-24489 GCA_009831015.1 Picea engelmannii | reverse complement strand
TATATATATATATATATATATATCGACGTTTCAGAGCTTCGGCTCCCGGGAAACTCAGATGCGAGACTTCTTGTCATCGCACATCGTAAAATCCCGACTTGCGAAACCCTGAAACGAGTGTAGCGTATATACATGAGCTTCGGAGTTTCGGCTCCCGGTAAACTCAGATACAAGACCTCTTGTCATTGCACATCGTGAAATCTCGACTTGTGAAACCCCGAAGTGAGTTGAGCGGATATATGAGCTTCGGAGTTTTTGCTCCCGAATATCCTAGATGTGAGGCCCCTCGTCCTCGCATATCGCAAAATCCCGATGTGAGAAACCCCGAAATGAGCCTAGTACATATATGGGCTTCGGTGTTCCGGCACCCGGGAAACCGAAGGGTATGAACCCTCGTCTCCATACCTCGCGAAATCCCGGTACGTGAAGTCCCGGTAGGTGAAATCTCGGAGCAGGCTTGGTGTGAATATGATTTGGGGTTTCAGGGTGTCAAAGGATTTGACTCCCTTTCATTTCGAACTCCCGGTGTCCGAAGTCCCGAAACACAAAATGCACCTCTTGACTTAGCCGGGGTCACAACCGATGGACACGTGGAAGTAAATCCTACGCTTGGTGCGTGAATTGTACACGACGGATTTTCAACAAAAGAAACAGTGAATTGGTTGGGTGAAGGTCCCGATTGGAAGACCTAGCCTATGCCAGAACCTCGTAAGAATTCAAGAACTCTGTCCCTCGACAACAAAGAAGAAAAAAAAAAGGCGAAAAATCTTAGCTCTCATAGTGGGTGTGTGACACCTCCACTATGTTTTTTTTTAGTAAGTTCTCCCTCATGGAGCATTTTGGAATACATAGTTGATTGCCCCTAAATAATAATCCATCCTGGATCATATATTCGGTCCACTGGCTTCTGTCCCTGAGAACTGGATTCTCAGATGCCTCATACGCTTCCTTAAAATCTGGGTCATCCCTGTACATTTCTTTGAGGTTATCAAAACCCAAAGTTTTGACTCTGAATTCTTGCATAAGCAAACATTTCCTGCTCAAAGCATCATCAACTTTGTTAGCAGTTCCAGAAATATGCTTAGTCACAAAAGTAAAATTCTGCATGAATTCAACCTATTTAGCATGTTTTTGGTTCAACTTCTCCTGTTGAGTCACAAATTGCAAAGCGTGATTATCACTGTACAAAACAAACTCCTTGGGAACCAAATAGTGCCTCCATTTCTTCAGCGCTTGTATGACCGCATAGAATTCTTTGTCATATGTTGAGTACTTAATTTTCGCTTCATTCAGTTTTTCACTGAAGTATGCGATCGGTCTGTCATCTTGGCTCAAAACCGCTCCTATTGCAAATCCACTTGCATCACACTTGACCTGGAATGTCTTGCTAAAGTCCAGCAAAACCATAATTGGTTGCTCCATGATCTTCTTCTTCAGCAGATTGAAACTCTTCTCTGCTTCTTCTGTCCAATGAAAATACTTGTGTCTTTTCTTCACTGTATCCATCATCGGTGCGCTAATTCCACTGAAATTTTGGATGAATTTCCTGTAGAAACTAGCTAAACCGTGGAAGCTTCGAACTTCAAATACACTCTTCGGCGATGGCCAATTTTTAATCGAATTCACCTTTTCGGGATCCATCTTCAGCTCATTTGCAGAGATAACAAAACCCAAATAAATGAGTTCTGACCTCATAAATGATGATTTCTTCATATTTATCAGCATTTTCTCTTGCTGTAATCTCTTCATCACTATGGCTAAGTGCTTCAAGTGCTATGCTTCATTCTTGTTGAAAATTAATATATCGTCAAGGTATACAATGACAAATTTTCCAATTAAATCCTTCAAGACTTCGTTCATCAGCCTCATGTAAGTACTAGGTGCATTCATTAAACCAAATGGCATGACAAGCCATTCATACAGCCCCTCATTCGTCTTGAATGTTGTCTTCCATTCATCACCTTCTCTCATGCGAATTTGATGATATCCGATTTTCAAATCAATCTTTGAAAAAAATATTGCTCCACTCAAGCAATCCATCAATTCATCCATCCTTGGAAATGGAAATCTGTATCTGATGGTAATCTTATTGATTGCTCTTGAGTCTGTACACATCCTCCAACCTCCATCTTTCTTTGGGCTGAGCACTGTTGGAACAACGCATGGACTCAAGCTCTCTCAAATCAATCCTTTGTCCATTAAATCCTGGACTTGTCTCTTGACTTCTTCATTCTCTTGCGGCGTCAATCTGTACGTTGCTTTGTTTGGTAAACTAGCTCCAGGTATAAGATCAATGTGATGGCTTATACTCCTGATCAGTGGCAACGAACAAGGTAGTTCGTCCACTACTATATCAGCGAACTCTTCCAGCAACTTCTGGATTTCCTCTGGTAAATCATCCACTCTTGTACTGGTCAAAAAAATTCTAGGCTTCCTAACCACAACAAATTGTGTGTCTTCCTTCTTCTTAACCTCATTAAGAAGTTCCTTCCCACTCATGAGAAGTACATTGTTTCTCATTTATGGTTTCACTTGTTTATCCTTAATCGATAGCAACATGTGTGTCCTACCATTCTTCTCCAGGGTGTACGTGTTCTTTCTCCCATCATGAACCACGTTCCTGTCATATTTCCATGGTTTACCCAACAATAGATGACAAACATCCATGGGAATGACATCGGATAATATTTCATCCTTATATTCCCCTATTTTAAATTCAACTAAACATTGTTTAGTGACATTTACCTAATGTCCTTTTTGTAGCCACGAAACTCTGTATGGGCTTGGATGTACAATAGTCTCCAGCTCCAACTTTTCTACCATCTTTGTCGAAATGAGATTGCCTATGCTACCGCTGGCCACGATGACTTTACATACCCTGTCTTTAGTTTTGCAAGCAGCTCGAAACAGACTACTATATCAGCGAACTCTTCCAGCAACTTCTGGATTTCCTCTGGTAAATCATCCACTCTTGTACTGGTCAAAAAAATTCTAGGCTTCCTAACCACAACAAATTGTGTGTCTTCCTTCTTCTTAACCTCATTAAGAAGTTCCTTCCACTCATGAGAAGTACATTGTTTTTCATTTCTAGTTTCACTTGTTTATCCTTAATCGGTAGCAACATGTGTGTCCTACCATTCTTCTCCAGGGTGTACGTGTTCTTTCTCCCATCATGAACCACGTTCCTGTCATATTTCCACGGTTTACCCAACAATAGATGACAAACATCCATGGGAATGACATCAAATAATATTTCATCCTTATATCCCCCTATTTTAAATTCAACTAAACACTGTTTAGTGACATTTACCTAATGTCCTTTTTGTATCCACGAAACTTTGTATGGGCTTGGATGTACAATAGTCTCCAGCTCCAGCTTTTCTACCATCTCTGTCGAAACGAGATTTCCTATGCTACCGCTGGCCACGATGACTTTACATACCTTGTCTTTAGTTTTGCAAGCAACTCGAAACAGACTATTTCTGAGTTCTGTCTTGGGTAATTGTTTTGCCTCTAGCTTGACTTATGCCTCGGCCTCTTTGACCTTTCTTCCAGCTCAACTTCTCTTCAGCTTTCAGAGCCATCTAATAAGCATCTTCTACAGTTCGAATGATCATCATGCTCATCTCATCTTGGATTTCATATCTTAGACCATTCATGTACCTGGCAACTTTTTCATCATCGCTTTCCCGATGACCTGCTTTGATGTTTATTTTGTAGAATTCTTCAGTGTATTCTTTCACTGACATCAGCTTCTGTCTCAAATTCTACATCCTTCAAAACAGAGTAATTTGATAATCCTTGGGTATGAATTTGGCTTTCATCTTTGCAACCATTCTATCCCAGCTTTTGATTTTCTGCTTGCCTTGGCAATGTCTATCAGCCTGCAGTTCATCCCACCATAGTGTTGCATGCCCTTTAAGTCTAGTGACAACATGTTTGACCTTCTTATCTTCCTCGACATCCTCATAGTCGAAGTATTTATCCAGATCTCTAATCCAGTCTAGAAGCTCTTCAACATCCAGGTTTCCCTCATATACTGGAATGTCCATTTTTTCTCTAGCACCTATCCTTGCGACAACCCTGAATAGGCATTCGTCTGCAGCATCCTCGACTGTGACTTCTTCTCCTTCATGTCCAGCTTCATTTTCACTTTCAGCCTCGCTGATATCCCCAGCTTCTTCCTTTGAACACTTCAAAGGCGTTAACCCTCCTGATCTTTCTCTGGCAACTCAAGTCTCCAAAGGACTCCTGCACGCACTCCTTGCGCAAATCTTTCGAATACTCCTGGGTATTCGACCTCTCGACTCTGTGCACTCTCTGCAACAACAGTCCCTCACCTTTCAACCTTAGTTGATAAAGTTAAGGTCTCGATTAGCCTGCACACACCTTGCACGGCTTTTGGGCTTCGCCTATACTTCTGCTGGAATGAGAACAATTGTATCTCTCTTGAGCTTTCTGAGATAAAACTCGGAACCCTGGTCAATGCACACCTTGCAGACGTTTCACTACACTCCTTGCAGGAACTTCTCTTACTCAGGAAGAGAAACAATTGAAACTCATTCTCTCTCTCTCTCTCTCAGACTTCATACATTCAGCATGAAATCATACATTCAACACAATATTAAAGCAAATGCATAACAGAGAGAATAAACAACCATAAGCATACCATTCACCATGTATAAATAGAAAACATCATAACACCATGAATCTGATTCAAAGCTTCATATATTTATTCAAAGCTCCTGTACATGGGTTCTTCTTTTCAACTCTCTGCTACAACTCTCTCCTTCTATGCTATGCTAATGTGTTAATGATACAATGATACAAGAGTGCGGGTGTCTATATTCGTTTTCCCTCCTATGTTCTATAACTGTCTAATCTAACATTCATATCTACCTACTCTTACATTTAACAGACTTAAATGCCTTAATGTTCTGCAGATGAGAGCAATCGCTCAAGATCTGTTTACAACATCCAAGATATAAATGCAAAGTATTCCTTCTTCCTAACTATTACATTAATGCCTTTTAAGTTCAAAATTCAAAACGGTTCTTATGAAAACATGTTCTTTTTCTTCCTCTGTGCGTCCAGCTATTTCTTTAGCTTAGTCACGTGCTTTGGGCTTTGCACAATGCTCCTGCATCACCATATATAATAACCCTAAAGGCACTTTGGCAACCATCTGTGAGAGGATGTGTCTTTTTATTAAAATAATCAATAATCAATTACTATTTAATATGTTTACATTACAGGAGCTTGGAGTAGGTTGGAAGAGCTCATTTGTAGGCAACTTGTCCAATGTACTAGAGGATTTGATAGGTTCCATAGAACTTTACTACTAGGTTCTTGTGTCCTTTGTCTTTGAGAGAGGTCTTGTTATAGGTTTGAAGATGAAGAAACACTTGATTCCCTTGTGGAGAACAATTTTTAGAACGATACTAGTTAGCACATTACTTCATTATGTTTTGCTAAGATTAGATTGTCCTTGAGTGTGCAAAGAATGACCTCTTTAGTGTAAAGTGTGTGATCTAAAGTGTACAATCCACTTCTTGAACCTTAGATGTGCTTGGTAAATAAGAAGCCATTGAGGGAGGTTTTTGTCTATAAATAGATTCATATGATGACATTTAGGTTGCACCATGATATATATATATATATATATATATATATATATATATATATATATATATATATATATATATATATATATATATATATATATATATATATATATATATATATATACATTAGTTTCAACCATCGAATGTTTTGAACTTTTCATTACTATGATTCCTATATACCACAAGGTAGATTTTTCATGGTAATTTTGAAAACTTGTAATTATTACTTTGAAGATTAATAAAAGTTTGAAGGTTGACTGAGAAAGAGAAACCAAGGGGCTATGAGTACACTAGAGGGGAAGAGATGAGGGGTTCCAAATGGATGATTATTAATGCTAACCACGTATGTCTTTTAATCTATCCATCCCTGTTTACCATGACCCTTATTCCCAACCTCACTCTCTTAATGTTGTTGAAGCTTCTAGATTTCAGTTTAATGGAAACATGAGAGTGGGATGAGAGTGAGGAGTGGAAAGTCTTTATCTTTTTGGGGAAATCTAATTACCTCTTATTTTCATGCATTCATGAAGAGTTTGAATATGACTCTTTTTCCCTCTCATCAACCGTGGAGAAAGGAGGTTATTTTTAAGGAAGTGATTTTTTTCTAGGAGCTATGCACACTCTCTGGGATAGAAGAGTACTATCCATGAAAACCAATGATTAGAACTTGTGAACAATGGTAGAAAGAAAAAAAAAAAAACTAGAGTTATTGTGGAGGAGACTATAGTGTAGCAAGAGAGACTAGGTTGAGTAGAGAATCATCTCTATTATCCCTATAAATTGTTGATCGGTAAATATCCAAGAACTAATTTTTTCTAAGATTGAATTTAAAAGTAGACAGTAATTTTGGTTCCTACTGCACATAATGAAGAGCACTAACATAAAGACGATTCCTAAGGAATTGTGGCGCAAATAAAGGGGTATCTTATTTTGTTGTATGGGATAGTAGAGGAAGTGACATAGATACATGTTGATTGGAAGATTAGTTATAGAAATTTGCAATGAATTTTTTAGTTGATATTGGAAACATTTGGGATGGAATGTGTGACTTGGAAATAACGAAATTATTTCCCTTTGCCTCAATGATCTCATAACTCAGCTAGGGGGTGGCATCTGCAGAGGACTATCTATGAATGAGTGGAAAATTTCTCACACTTTGTGAATTTATTGGATCTACTTATTGATATGATAAATGTTTTATCTCTATTATGAAAATTTCTTGTCATATTTGATTATAAAGTTGTGTTTCTTATGAATAAATGTATTAAAAATTCTTTATATGTCTTGATGATTAATATAAGTTTTCTCACTCGTAATGGGGATGGAGTTCTTATTTAAAATAGTAAAAATAGTATTGCTACCTGCAAATATGAATTATAGTAAAATTCATAGATTGAATGGTTGTTGGATAACCAATGGTTCCCTACAATCTATCGATAAATCTCATGAGTAAAACTCACAAGAGTATAAATATCTTGGTTTTCATTGTAATTGAGTTGAAAAATGTATGATTTAGATATTCATTTTGTCATTAGTAAGGGTTTAAAATCTATGTCATTAGGAAGGGTTTAAAATCTATTACAAAATTGCAAAAGGGGATAATAAATTCTTAGCTTCGAGAAATTATAGGCACCCATTCGATGTTTAGAGTGTGATTGGTGTTAAACTTTTAAAACCATGAATCTCAAGTAGAAGCTATGTTTTTCATAGAAAATCCATAAAATATCTCCACTAACACAAATTATATGTTTTACCATCACTAACAATGCTGTGTGGCAGCGTAGTCCCTACGAACGAGGTTAGAAAGAAAATTGTGGAAAATGGGGTTGAATTGTAAATGACTAAAGTGTTCGATGCAAAATGTATATCATGGAAATGTTGTGTGCAACATGTATATCACGGAACATGGGGAAAAAATAAATGACGCTTGGCATGTAGAGCACCATTTATTTTTTGAAGGTATATAACAAACATTTATTTTTTGAAAGTATATAAGAAAGTACAAATTTGTTGACAGTGGAAGAATAAATTTGGAAATTTAAATTCATTTTCCATATGCACTTGTGAAAGATAAAAATATATGAAGACATAAAATTAGAAGGAGATAAGAAATATAAAAATTTAAATGCATTTGTGAACAAGGGGTATAAGTAAATGACGCTTGCAATGTAGAGCACCATTTACTTTGAAATATATAAAAAATTAAATGCATTTGTCATACAGACTGTTGAAAGATAAGAATGTATGAAAACATAAATATAAAAGGAAATAAGAAAACATTTTTATTTGAAATATGTCAAAAAATAAAAGTTCATTACATACTACTGGAAAATTGGAAATATACAAAAAAATTAAAGTTTGTTACATATAAATCGGAATTTCAATGTGTTTGTCATGTAGACTGGGATTGGGGCTCCTGCGGACCATTAGAGAAATATGTACAAGAAAGAGGATTGTAGAAAGAAGATAGAGTTCAATACCTGCAAAAAAAATAAATGGAAAGGTATAAGTGTTTGCCTACACATCTATATTTAAGAAAGTGGAATAATTGGGTTGATAAATAAAGCAGGATGTGATCAGTAGACTTATATTGAGGGTACATATGAGGCCTTTGGATATTTGCTAGCGGATTTCATTTCATTGATGTGGTCGATGACTGCGGTTTCAATGATGTCGTCGACGAATGCTGGAATTATGGCAGTTGGTTGTTGCCTTTCCTCGGCGACCAGCTTCAATTGTGTTTTGCGCCATTCTTCAATGTAGCTTCTCATTGGGGCGACATTGATCTCATTCCAGATTTTTATGTTGAAAAGATCGTTTTCTAATTCCTGGAAGTCAATAGAAAGATTACAGAGAGCCTGATGAATTTCCTCATTCTGTACTGAATATTTGACTAACCAGTCGTGGATGTGAGCTTGATCAAATTGAAGGATGTTGTAAAAATTTTCCAGAGACAAGGCCTTAAACATAACAACCTATTTATCGAACTCTTGCCTGGTTAATATCAAGGAGTTTGAGATTAAGTCGGGGTCTTGGAAGTCGTTAGTTTTCCCGGCTAAGTCTATATTTGACAGCCTTGTGAATAATTTATCTTTCTTCGATATGGTTTGTTCACATGATTGAACAATAAGATGCAGGTTCTTCAATTTTTCTTTCCAACATGCATTCAATTGACTGATCTGGTTTTTGGATGGAATATCTTGTTCTCTTCTTTTTGTTTCTGTCATATTGTTGACAATGGTGCCAAAAGGAATGATCATTTTTAAAAAGAAATATTCTTCATCTTTTAACTCGGCCTGCAAATGTTTGAGAAAACTATGTGCCCTGGTTCTAAGGGAAGTGATGGTTTGTGATCTTTTCCACGCCTGGGTAACCAGTTCCATTCTTTTTTTGATATTATTCTCCACGTATCCTTTACAGGATGCGAGCAGGGTGGAGGATGTTTTTACGTTGGCTCCAGGGGTGGAAGGCATAGCTATTGCAAAAGGATCGACAAGAAATGACATAGGAATGAAAGCGTATTCCAATTCCTTGACCCGGTCCTTGAGTCTGGCATTCTTGATCTCGATGCCTCCAATGGAATCATGAAGTGCTTCTCTGCTCGCGGTGTGAAGTTGACAGATTTGGGATGGTCGCATGTTGGCAAGGTCAACCTCTGAACGAGATTTGCCTTCCTTATTTTTAACATCTTTTTTTTTCAATTATCAATTTTTTGGACTGGCTATCAAAAACAACGCTTTGTAACATGAAGGATTCATCTTTGTCAATATTTTTAGTAACGGATATGTCCATTGGACGGCTGTGGTAGATGTCGTCTCCGGGTTGATCAAGGAAGCAAATCATGCTATCCAAATTGGTGTCAAGTTCAATGTTCTCACTCTGAATTTCGGCTCTTCTGCCTGCCCCCACATTTTTTTTTCTCTTCTTCTCTACTGAAAGCTTGTGACAACTATCAATTTTAGAGCGAGGAGGGTCGTTATCTCCTCCTCCGTTTGAAGAACTCTGAGTTTCTTTGTTATTGTGGTGGACCGTTGGAGCGATGCTCTAGGATGTCGTACTTTTTGGAGTGTTATTTTCCGATTGAACACTCTTGTCACCGGGGCCTTTCCCTTGTTGCCTGCACAATTTACTGTAGCTTTGCACTATGTCTACGTCGTCGGCATCAGAGGAAGGATTGTTGTTGCCACTGTCTCTGTTTTTGGGTAGGTGTTTATTTAAAAAACAATCGTCGAGGCCAAGTGTTTGTAAATGTTGTCGAAAAATATTATAGGGTTTGAACCCTCTTATGATTTCAACATATCTCCGGTTGGAGATGCTATAATGTGTTGTGAATTCATCAATTTTGTAGACATTTTTAAACATGAACTCCCCTACTTTCCAAGGCAGAGGAATGAACTGGTTTTTTTTCTTCATTTGCAACAGATGGAACCAATAGTTGTATTGTCGTTCTACTTCTGCAACAAACATTATGTTTGTAATGTGACATGGAAGGAGAAAAGTTTGTTCCATGGAGGCAAGAATTCTTATGACAGTGTAATTATCCAAATGTTCGAGTGTCCCCTTCTTGTCCAAAAAACTGGTTGTGTGTTCATATATGCGGGGAGCATCTTCTCCTAACAACAAAATTTTGAAAACAGACACGAAGCCATTAAAAACCTCATAAAAATCGTGGGAAGCCTTGTGCTTCCACAAGGCCTGGTACCAAAATGTTACTGGGTGAAATTCACAGTTGACATTCTTGGATAGAGACATTTGTGGAAACTGACAGGAATGCGCTATTGCAAAAACTAAATAGGACGACATATAAAATTTATTTTCCCTTTTGAAGCTTGACAATTGGGAACAGATTTAATGGGAAATTAACCTACCCGAATAAAAAATGGCTTGTTCGTTGACTATGAAATACAAAATATAAAGGGCCATCCAAGAAACAGCTATTGTGGACTCCTGTCCCGTTATTCTTGTAAACAACTGGGCAATTTCGCAAAATGGATTTCTAAACAAACTAACCTAGAAGCTTGTAATATCTTCAAGAACTAGAAGTGGGTTTTCCAAAAAATGGGGCAAGAGGTCCAACCCATTATTATGCTTTTCTAGGAACTACTTGCAATCTTCTCCTCTGAACGTCAATGTTGGCTCCGACAATCTTAGCATCTGGCGGAAGACCTGAGGTGACAAAGAAACATAAGAGCGGTCCTACAATGGAATAATTCTTTTTTCTAAAATAAATTTATTGGCACACCAAGAGACCAGGTCCTTACAGTCAAAAATCTTAGGGACATAGCATGCATGAGCAATCTCGGACGTCCAAATTACTTGGTTCTCTACGGAAAAGGTTGAGTAATAAGAATATGCCCTGGACCACTGGAATTTCTGGTCCTCGCGCCCTAGGATGTTCATTGTATCTCCATAAAACTATTGTCGAGTTGATTCCATAGGTTTATGAGAACGTTGGTTTGCTCCAGATTATGGTTTAAATGAAAAATTAGAGCCGATAATGTAACTCTCTGCTAAATCTTGGTTAAATGCTTATGAATGGGAAAACTCCTCAAGCCTTTCATTGATTAATGATGCACTATTAGTAGTAAAGCTTATTTATTGCATATTTAGAAATGCAAAGGTGGCGGGTATGACGAAGAGAAATTAAGGATTAGAGGTTTCGTGAACGTGCGAAGGCCACGACGTGTGAACGACATTTCATGATTTTTAAATCAACACTTGGAAGTGATAATATAAACCCCTCGCAAATCTTGGTTTAATGTGCATCCATAGGAGATCTCCTCGAGCCTTTTTCCCATCAATGACAATCTATATTATTCCTGCATGATGACATGTTAGAATTAAATGCCAGTAATTCCATATTTAGAAACAATATATATATATAGAATTTATTTATTTTTCTTTTATTATAGACAAGTGCGAAGGTGAAGGAGACGACGGAGAGCAAGGAAAGAATGGAAAGCTCTAAAAAACAGTCGAACAAGATTCAAAAAAGGGTTACGGGGATACTTAGGACAGGCAAGTGTTGCATGATCAAATTTTATGTATCGGAATTTTTGAGTGCAAAATGTGTAAAACAAAATAGATGATGACGGGGCAGTTCAGTGGTCATTTTGTATATTTTTGGAATTCCGGCAAAGTCTGAATTTTTGAGTGAAAAATGTGTAAAATGGAAGAGATGATGATGGGGTAGTTCAACAGTCGGTTTGTATATTTTTGGAATTCCAGCAAAGTGGCTTAGTATGGAATAGGGAAATTGATAATTGTATGCCTAGAAATAAGATCTTATATATAATTAGCAATTTCTAATTGTAAAGGGGCACGAGCATAGGAAACAATGACTAGGAACTGAATATTTCTTCAACCCGCCAAACCAACGATCCGCCAAATAAATTCGAAGAAATGGCTAAGTATGGAAAGCGAACAGACAGGTTTCAAAATGGGGTGACAGTAGTTCCACAAAAGATGCAAGGACCCGACGGTTAAATTGTATTTCTCGAAATTTTTCAGTGCAAAATGTATACCACGGAAGAGGGCATGATAGGTGGACCGTAATATGGAAGAGGGTATGATATGAGTCCGTTTGCAAATTTGTATATCGTAAAAGTGACAGTATTGTTTGCAGGCCATGGAACAACAGAAGTCCAATCTAGAGCCCGCCTACCGGGAATTCGCGGTCGAAGAAGTTTCTGGGTATGGAATGGGGAAGCGGTCGGTCGGTGTCGCGATAAAAGAGGACAAGTGCAAGTGTGAACCTGCAACATCTCCCACACGCACAACCATACATTTTCAAAAAAATGAATAAGTGACGAAAAAGATAAAGTTCAGGGAAAAGAGAAATGGAACAGAATTGCAAAGTTGGTGGGAACAGAAAACAACGACCAAGAATACAATCTGTGAGTTTACTTGTTTCTTGCTTGTATGCTTCATCTTTCAATTTGTATATCGTCGAACTGCGAGGCATTTTATTAGCCAGCCAACCTACAAGTCCGGCTGCCAATTTGTATAGTGCGAAATTGTGGGTGTTGTTTGCAGGACACGAAACTATAGAGGAAATGCTTTTCCCTTTAATATAGCTTATGTGGGGCAAATGTGGTATGGCTTGTTTTATCACTTTTCCATCCGCAAACAAAGGAAATCTTGAACCCACCAGCCCTGGAGCCCGACTGTTAATTTGTATATCCCGGAGCTCTGAATGTTGTTTGGAGGTCACGTAAAAGTAGAAGTGCAATGTTGACCCAGTTAGCGTGCAAGTCCACGTGTCAATTTGTATATCGTGGAACTCTGGGTGCTAGTTGTAGGACACAAAACAATAGAGGGTCAATTTAAAGAAAGGGGTAGCGCTCGTTAGGAATGCATGAATCCACCAAGCCGCGCGGCAAGGCATTTTCGGAAAAACGATTAAGTAACCAGAAAGATAAACTACAGGGAATAAAAGAGTGGGAAAATAGAAAGGTGGAAGGCAATTTTCGTAAGCACGAATTGGTTTCAAAGAAGCCCCATTGTTGCAAAACCATCATTTTCTGCTAATTGTCAGCAAATGCATTTTTGAATATTAGATTTGATTGCAACCCGTGCGTGTAAGTATGTTCTTGATACATTCTTCCAGGACTGTAACATATTAACTTAACTACTAAACTTTATTTTCTACTAATTGCCCACAAATGTTTTGTTGAAGATTAGATTTTATTGGAACATGTGGGTGTAACTGTGTTCTTGATACATTCTTCCATGAATGCAACATATTAACTCAAGTATTAAACTTCTTTCATTATGGGTTGTTAGCATTAAAACTTAATAATTGCATGTCTAGAAATAAGAATAACAATTTTGCTGCAAGATTGTACATTGGTATTGCTATGTTCTATCTGCATTACGAATAGAATTAAACGTTGGTTTGAAACTGTGTAATCCATTTTTTGTTTTCATAAAAGGCTGGTGGATTGACACAATACATTGTCATATAATTGTTTGATGTTCCATCTTAGAAAAAATAACCTAAGTAAACACAATATCCAAGAAGTACGAGAGCACCGAACCATGCCAATGAGAACAGGCATTAAATCTAGAAAAGAAGAAACAATGAAGAGTCCAAGGCAATTATTTTTTAATAGCAAATCCATTTAAGAAAATAAGATAAACACTGAGTATTGTACATATTTTCTTAGAAATTGGACCCAGTTCTTCGGGCCAAACCATTGAACGTATCTGCAACAAACACAGGCACGGGATCCGCATTATGAAAGATCCTTGCAGTTTTCTCCTCGATGAATCATCGTGTGATGAAATTGATAGTTTTCATAAGTTTCCCGTGAGGAAGAAGATGAAAAACATTGCAGGGAAAATGGAATAGCCCTTAGCTGAAACCGCCTCTGCATAGTCGAACAAAATTCAGGAGCACAAGTTGCACGTGCAATTTCAGAGGCCCAAATTAGTCCATTCTGGGTGGAAGGAGATGACTAGTAGAAAAATGCCTTGCAGTAGTGATAGTTTTGGACCTGATTCCCGAAGATGTTAATTGTATATCCAAAGAATAGGACACTAGTCCCGTAAGTGAATAATTTTTTGGCTTGAAATATATCTCTAGGAGCATCAACAGATCATTACTTTACAGTGAAACTCTTCCCCCCATAACAGACTAATTTGGAACTCTAGAATTCCTATTTTCGCGTTGCAAAGCGACTATTGTGTTTACTGTCAGTTTATTTTCTGAAACTCCTTTTGGTGCTGTTAGGATCGCCATCACCGAGCTGTGAAATTCCTTCTGTTATGGTTGATTTTAATTTGGGCGTAGGAGTGGGAAGATTCTCTGCATTGCCATCATCCATTGTTGTATCATCGCCCATCAGATCATCTTCTTTTGGCTCAAAATTCTTGACATCAACATCTGTGTCAGCCATGAATGCAACTAGGCAGGGTCTTTGAGTAGGAAGAGTTACATTGGAATTCCTTGGCTTGAAATATATCTCTCAGTGTACCAAGGGACCATCTCCTTTTTTTACTCTTGGGTGGAGCGAGATGAATAGTAAGAATATGCCCTGGAATAGTGGAACCACTGGCCATTATGCCCCAATGTGTTTACTATATCTGGATAGAACTTCCACCACAACTTAACAAGAATTTTTGTTTGCTCGAGACGATGTTTGAAATGAAAATTGGGGTGGAATAATATAACCCTCCGCAAATTATGGTTTAATGCGTATCAATGGAATATCTCCTCGAGCCTTTCACTAATCAAGGACAATCTCCAGGGTTTGTGCAAAATGAGATGTCACCATCACAACTCACTAATTGCATAATTAGAAAAAAGTGCGAAGGTGGCGGTGACAACGAAGAGAGATTAAGAATTATAAATTTCTTAAAAGTGCCAACCCGTCGGCGCACAAAAAACACATTGCATCGTGTTTGAAATAAATACTTGGAAAGGATAACATACTTGTGTGCAAATATTAGTTTAATTCGTAGTAATGACAAATCTTCTCCGGACTTCTAGACATTAATGACAATCTTAACGGTTCCTGCAGGATGAACTACTAGCATTAAAGATTAATTATTGCATATCTAGAAACAAGTATGAAGGCAGCGGTGATGGAGAATTACGGCGAGGCACTGACCAACCCGCGAAACTGATTTCAAGAAATATCTAAGTATGGAAAGTGATTGGGAGGGTTACAAAAGAGGAAGGGCAGAAGATATACCCAAGAGACGTTAAGGGTCGACGGTGATATTGCATCTCAGTGACAGATATCGACCGTCAATTTGTATGTCGCGGAGTTTCGGCTGTTGTTTGTGCATAGGGGAACAACAGAAGCGCAATGGAGAGAGGAAAATTTGTATCTTGTTAAAACTAGGGTTTTGTATATAAAAGCATGAGACATTTGGAAAAAGGACCAAGTAAACAGAAAGTGAAAGCATACGAGATGAAGGGGGGTTTGTTTGCAAATTTGTAAATCGCGGAAGTCTGGGTGCTAGTTGTAGGGGGCGGAACAATAGAAACGCAATGTTAAACCCGCCTATGTAGGAACCCCCATTTCAAAAAAGAAAAGAAGAGAGAAAAGATAAACTAGAAATTTTCGGAAAAACGAGTAATACACACTAAATATGTACTATAAAGTATGAACATGAGATGTTATAGAGCATGTACAGATTCTACATTCCATACTTAGCCACTTTTTGGATCATGGGTTCTCGGACTGGTGGGATCTAAATTGGGCATATATTGTTCTGTGGCCTACAAATAGCATTCAGAATTCTGCGATATACAAATTGTCCAGCGGACCTGTGGGGTGGGTCGCTCTAAATTGCACTCCTTTTGTTTTATTTCATACAAACAGTACTTGAAGTTCAACAATATACAAATTGACAGACGGACTCCAGGGTTGGCGGCCTCGAGCATGTGATTGTCTACGGATGCTAATCCCTATTAACTATTGGACATTATCTAAAGACATTCTTTTGAATACTAAATTATTAATATTTAATAGTTATATTGTACAATTTAATTAGACAAGGAGGTTTGTACAATATGAAACAAGGAAACGGTCGATCGGTCGGGTTGGTGATATAAAATTAAGTGAAATCTAAATACGTGAATCCGCCAACTTCCTTACCAAGAAATCTTCCGAAAAAAAGGAGCAATACATAAAATCTATATTTAGAAAGAACGGATATGAGATTTTATAGAGCATGTACTGTTCCCACATTCCATACTTAAGCCAATCTTTGGATTGCGGGTACTCGGGTTGGCGAGCTCAAAACTGGGCCTTTATTGTTCCGTTAGCTACAAATAGCACCCAAGAGTTCTGCAATATACAAATTGACAGGCAAACTTGCGGGCTGGTTCGCTCAACAATGCATTTCTATTGTTTTGTGTCATTCAAACAACACTCAGACTTCCGCCATATACAAATTCACAGATGGAATCCAAGGCTGGCGGCCCAACCTTGCGATTGTTTACGGATGTTGATCCCTATGAACTATGTAACACTACCAAAAAACATTATTTTCAAAACTAAAGTATTAATATTAAATATTGATATTGTACAATTTAATTACATAAAATTATAAAAGGATGTGAAATATCTTATTTCAAAGAAAAACCAGCGTATTCGGAAACTTGTGTTCCAAAATTTTTGTATAATATGAAATGGACAAGAGGTAGGTCGGGCTGCTAATATAAAAATGGGTGGAAATCAAAACACATGTATCCGTCAAGTTCTGCACCTACAAAATTTTGCAAGAAACGAATTATACATACCAAGTATGTACTTTTATAAAGTATGGGCATGAGATTTTATAGAGCATGTACGCAGCCCTCATTCCATACTTGGTCACTTTTTGGATAGCGGGTTCTTGGTTTGGATTGCGGGTTCTCGAGCTGGCGGGCTCAAAATTGGGCCTTTGTTGTTTCGTGCCCTGCAAATAGCACCCAGAGTTCCGTGATATACAAATTGAGGGTTCTCGTTCTGTCGAGCTCAAAGCTATGCATCTATTGCTCTGTATCCTACAAATAGCATCTAGAGTCCCGCGATATACAAATTGACAGCTGAAGTTGTGGACTGGGTCCTTCAACATTCCAATTCTATTGTTTCGTGTCTTCTAAACAACATTCAGAGCAAACGAGTAATACATATTAAAGATGTACTTCTAAAAACTATGGACATGACATTTTATAGAGCATGCACGGATCCCTAATTCCATACTTAGCCACTATTTGGATGGCGGATTATGTTGGGTGTGTGTTATATTCTTTGCATGTGTGTGTGTGTGGGTGCGTCAGATACGGCAACTGCGTCTGACGATTTTTGCTATTTTTAGCGGATTTTGCTATTTTTAGCTGATTTGTAAATTAATCCTGGATTAAGGGATTAGGATTTTGGTATCTACGGAATACCTAAAAACATTGTATATATTGTATGGAGAATGGTGAAATTGGAGATAATGGAAATAAGAAAGGTTTTCCCGGTTGAGGGTTTCCGGTAAAAATCTCTGTGTACTCTGTGTATGAGCCATTGATTAATTTCTGTATTGCTTAAGAATCTATATGCATTGCTTTACTTCGCAGGTTTAAAACTTACAGATTCTCGGGCTAGAGGGTTCTAAATTGGGCCTCTGTTGTTCCGTGCCCTACAAATAACATCCACATTTCCATGATATACAAATTCACAAGCGGACTTGCCAGCTATTTGAATTTTAAGGTCCTCGTGTTCATGTCATAGCACAATTGGACTTGGGCCAGTTTATATTCGTTTATTACAATATCAAATGGAGAAGCGGTCCGTCAGGTTGGTGATATAAAAGTAAGTGAAATCTGAAGTCGTGAATCCCCCAACTTCCGCACCTAGAAGTTTTTCGAAAAATGAGTAATACATACTAAGTATGTACTCTTATAAACTATGGACATGAAATTTTTATAGAGCATGTACGAATCCGCCATTCCATACTTAGCCACTTTTTGGCTCATGGGTTCTCGAGCTGGTGGGCTGGAAATTGGTCCTCTATTGTTTCGCGCTCTACAAAAATCACCCACAATTCCGCGATATACAAATTGACAAGCGGACCTGCGGGTTGGCTGGGTCAACATTGCACTTCCATTGTTCTGTGTCCTCCAAATAGCACTTGGAGTTCTGTGATATACAAATTGACAAATGGACTCCAGGACTGGCGGGTTCAAGTTTTACATTGTTTACGGATGGTAATCCCTATCAACTATCTAACATATCTAAAAACATTATTTTCAATACTAAATTATTAATATTAAATATTGATATTGCAGAATTTAATTAGACAAGAAATTTTGTACAATTTGGTCGGGTGAGTGATATAAAAGTTTTCCGACAAACGAGCAATACATAGTAAACATGTACCTTTATAAATTATGGACATGAGATTTTATACAACATATGTGGATCCCTCATTCCATACTTAGGCAATTTTTGGACCGCGCGTTCTCAGCCTGGAGGGCTCAAAATTGAGCCTCTATTGTTTCATGTCCTACAAATAGCACCCAGAATTTCGCGATATACAAATTGACAGGCGAACTTGTGGTTTGGTTGGCTCAACATTGCACTTCTATTGTCCCATGTCCTCCAAACAACACTCGAAGTTCCAGGACATACAAATCGACAGGACCCCACGACTGGCAGATTCAAGATTGCAATTGTTTACGGATGGTCATCCTATCTAACTTTATCTGAAAACATTATTTTCAAATACTAAATTATTAATATTAAATATTGATATTGTACAATTGAATTACATTAAATTATTAAAGGATGTTAAATCACTTATTTTTTAAAAAATGAAGGAAAGAAAAGATTTTTTTTTTAAATTATATCACCGCAAGCATAACAAGGACCAATTTGAATTTTAAAGGCCTCTTGTTCATATGATAGCACAATTTCACTCTGCACAATATATATTCGATGATTTCAAATAATTCCAAGACAATAATTTTACCAAGTTCATCGATCAACATAATCTGCTAAAACAAGCCACATACTACATTTGCGTCATAGTGCCATATAAATTTTCAGGCAGATCTGCGGGCCAGCTGGCTAAAAAATTCAATTATATTGTTTTGTGTCCTCCAAACAACAGTTGGAGTTCTGTGGTATACAAATCGAGAGACGAAGCACACAACCAAGAACAAGCCACAAGAAAGTTCCCAGAAGGTTCCATAGAGCAGGACCCATCGACCTTTGCACCAAACAATTTGATATACAAAGAAAAGACGTTGCCGTATTCATTTTCTATTGCATCTGGTATATGTTCCCAGTAGAAAATAACCGGGGCCATGGGATATATGGGGTTTTCTACCATGCTTCTCATTTTTTGGACCGAACAATCTTATGTGCGTGCAATCCCAACTAGCCAAGTCCGACGAACATTCATCTGGATGTTCAAGAAATATTGCAGAGACACATGAGGTATTTTCGTTTCCTGCCAAAGTTTGATATTTTTTTTCCCCTTCTTCAGCCTATATGAAAAATTGCATTGTCCTCATTTAAGGTGAATTTACTATGTATCCGAAGCTCCCGCAACATGTAGACACTACTTGCCTTTTTCTGTAGATACGTTTCATACGAAAACTCTGCCAAATTAGGAAGCACATTTTGTAACAGAGGGTGCCTAATCGTACAATGCATGGTTATTTTTCCCACAGTTCATATGACACCATTGACAGAATGTCCATATATATATGGACATTTTTCACCGCATCACAGACAATCAATCGTATCATCACTTATCAAAGCAGAGGCAGAAGCATGAGAGTTTCATTTTTCACATACATGTTCAAAGGGGGTCGAGTACACATTGGCTGCAACTAAAACACCTTCAACCTGGGAATGCAAGCATAGGAATTAATACATTGAACAATATAATACACAACTACACCCCCCCTCCCCTTAAAAAAAAAAAAATAAAAAATTAAACAAGCCGCAGAAATTCGTTGAAGGTTATTTCTATAAGCAAAGTGAGGATGATTTTGTGGATGTATATGCACAACAGTTGTAGAGATAGCTAGTTTATTCAGATCCTCTACTATATATGCTCACAACTCTGTTACAAACTTTGCCTGGGTTGTTCGAAAGATCCTTTCTCTAACATCCCTTTTCTTTGTTATATTTTTGAACAACATAAGTGGAATCTACCCTTTATGCAATTGTTGTTGGATTGACGAAAATAATTTTGAATACGTATTGAACAATTGTAGTTGCAACATGGAACAATGCAATATTTGTGTAACTTACCCAAGATACATGCACATGCGAAACTAAAGGACAAAACTGAATATGAAAAGCAGTACCATTGCCTTGCCGTTGTTCGACTATCATTCCTTTATATGGAGAATGTGTTGCGAGCCAAGTTTTCTTGCCAATGTGACAGTTGTGCCAATCGTTCTGATTTGGTAAATATCGATGCTCTGTGCAAACTGGCTGATAGTCGAGTCTGGGACGAAACGATATTCTGAACAAACAACGGAAATTTTTTTCACAATGCTTGTTTCATTGAGCAAATTAATTCAATCGAAATCACCACGGTCATATATTGTTTTGGGCAATATATTAAAATTTGTAATGGATATCCCATTACCCAACAATATCTTTTCTGCATGTTTCTGGACAAGTTGTGGAGGAACAGTCAGTGTCGCTGTCGTCATGGCCTCCTTGTCTGTCATGTCAACACACATAATGGATCTACTTTTGTTTGCCTTGTCCAAGTAGGTGCTATAGATGACCATTATGTCCCCGATGAACACTTTTCCAGTTCGGCGATTGTTCAAGCCCTCTATTGATAGTACTTTGGATGTTACAACTTTAGACCTGGTGACAATTTTTGAACAGGAAAACTAAAGTGAATGGTAGTGTGCATTATTATTATTATTATTATTATTCTGTATTCTTCTTTCACTGGCATAAATCTACAAGTAGACGCATAGCTTTGATGAACTATGGAGCCATATTTTTGCAACCACACCTCTTAGTTTGTGGAACATGCAGCATGTTCAGTGTCTCGCTTGTACTTGTTGATACTTTTTGTGAGCTGCAAACCATGTATTACAGATGACATCAGCATATCCACCATGCCATAGATGAATATATACCCAAGGATATTTGTTTAGTAAACATAGTAAGAGTAGAGCGTATGCATATTTAACTTTGGCCTTGTCGGTCTGTTGATGTCTAGAATGAATAATTGTTCATGCCCATGTCACTAGTCCAACTTTTTTTGATGCAAGCATGTGCAGATGAACATCAGGACTAAACAAGCATATGCATTGTATATTGTCCATCACAAGGACCAAATAACCATAAAATTGTATGCATCTCATTTTTTTAACTAGAAAAATGTTTGACAGTAAACAAGGCGTGAGGGCGGGGCACCATGGCCAATCTGTATATCGCGGACCCCCGGAAGCCAGGGGAGAAATCTTCAACTTGCCAGCTCGGCACCCGCAATCGAGAAAGTAGGTAAATATGGAATCAGGTAGAAGCGTGACTACAGATTAGTCCGCCAACAGGCGCACCAAGGCATTTTCAGAAAGCACACTAAGCAGATGAATTAGAAAACAAAAGGGATAATAGAAAATGGAAAAAGTAGAAATAGTGAGGGCAGAAAGGCCCATTGCTGCCAAGCCATCATTTTCAAGTCTAATATTATATGCCCCAACCCGGTTTGTATATTTAATTTACCAGCACACTTGGCATACCTTTTAAAATATTGTACCACAGAACCCTCTGATGTTGCACAGAACAATTCATTTCCATGTCCAAGCAACTTGTTCTTTCCAAGGCAGCAACGTCGAATATGCAATGGACATGAAGGCTAGTTAGTATGAAGACATACATCTAAAAGAAAGAGAAACAGGTCTATTTACTCGCCAAAGAGCCCATCACCATCTCCAGCTATTATGTTTGTTTAAATGTACCAATGCAGTGAAAAGACAACAGACATGAAGCAGTTTAGTATGCAGGAAGGCATGTAATGAAGATAACTTACCATGTAGGAAGGCACGCAACAAGTACATATAATAAACTAGGTGAACACATATACATACCATAAATGAAATACAAAACAACGCAATATGAAATAATAGTACAAGCATGCACCTTTATATATCCTCTTCAATCAATGCAGTCAAGACTCCCTCGTTTTCTCCAGCTATTATGTTTGTTTGAATGTGGGAACGCACAAAATATAATGAACATGAATGGAAGCTGGTAAATATGTACATAGAGTAAAACAGACTCAACGAACAATCTAGAAGATAGGCAGAAACATGAACCTTTGCACTTCTCCATCCATGGTTGTAAACATGTAATTTTTTTTCCCTGCCCAAAAGATATTACAAGCCATAAAATATCATGCAATTGCATGGCCGTAGCTAAACGATTTCTGGTTTTCCGCTGAAAATTATTAAGATATGCTTCCACTGATGGAAATACATGTTCTTTATCCTCTACACAGACTGTTGTGCCCACGATACAAGTTTTTGGTTTTCTGTGGCAAACTACCCAGACATGCTTCGAGACATCCAAATATAATCTTGCAAAATCTTTGTTGTACATATCATACCTCAAACACAACACAAATTGTATCGTGCACACACCAATCTGTGTAGAGGAGAAAGAACATGTAATGTCATATCGACACATCTGACCATACATGGTCTATAAATGTAGCATGCATATGCTTTATTCTAACAAAAAAACAATGGATATTGCAATTTCACATGTAATCCTCGAACAATTTTGCATGCAACTATTTTCTTTCATGGCAACACTGAAGCACCAGCAAAATCTCACAGAATAATAGATATCGACCTCGAAAGATAGGGAAAATAATAGAACTGCATGTCGACTCTTGTGTGCAGGGTTCGAACACCGTAAAGCACCCCAAAAAACAATAATAATCCAAAAAAAAAAAAAAATGCTCCAACCACCACCGCTGGACCCCAACCCTGCAAGGCCGAATCAAACAAAATAAAATAGCAAGCAACAGACAGCGAGAAAGCATGAACAGGCCGAAATTAACTCCCAGGGCCCCAAAGCGTAAACCCGAGCCAAACAAACAGAACCAGCAACCCACGAACCAAAAAACTAGCAAGAACCATCGAGCCAGCAAACAACATATGTATCTCCAACGATTGCGAAATTGCAGCCCAAACACAGAAGGAACCGGAAACATACGAGGACCATGCCACTACAAATAAGCAAACATTATTACTTGTAGACTGCAAACACTGAACAACAAACAAGGAATAGAAAATTAAACTATGGCATCGAAACTTACTCTGAAACGCAGAAATGCAGAAGCGTAGGTCTACTCGCGAACGAAACAACAATAAGAAGCAACCGAGAAACCAACAAAGAAGAAGCACTCACCGAACCAGTAAACAATGTATGTAGCTTCAATGAAAACGAAATTGCATTGCAAAGGTAGAAGAAGGATGGAACATACAATGGTTGTTGAACTGGCGGTGGACAAACAAGACTGTGCAAATTCACTGTAACTATATGGAAATTTTCAAGAAAAAATGTACTCCGAGAAGCGTATTTACATAAACATTTAAGGCTGGCAGGCTGTCTAAGGACCTCATGGTATGCAAACATTTAAGTTGTCAGGCCTGTTGGAGGATGTCGCCTCATGTAAACATTTAATATGTCAGGCCTATTGAGGCATCTCGAAAAAAGTGTCAATACATTTCAACAAAAATACATCCGGCAAGGACTTTATAAACTTTGGAATTCTCAATCACTATAAAGCTTGGATATCAAAACATTTTAATATGCTTAGTAAATATCAAAACTTTTGAATATATTCAGCTAGTAGAAAATGCTAATACAAACATTCCAACTAATGCTAGAATTAATCCAGCTACAAGCAATATACAGGAAAAATATATGATTCAAAAAGACTGTATACGAGAAAACGTTTGGATATGTTGCCATATAAAACATTAGGAATAGCGAAGCCGGAAAATAACACCTCCAATCTCTTATCCAATCATATCAGTACATATATGGTACTTTTTATTATGTAAAAATATATGCTTTTAATTCCCTAGCTCCAACAATAGGTATTATACAAATATTTCTGGTCAAAGGACAAACTAATATGTAGTCAACGACTTATCGATCGCTATAGTCCCTCTATGCCTATGAGGACTGGCGGGTTCAAGTTTGCCATTGTTTACGGATGGTAATCCCTATCAACTATCTAACATATCTAAAAACATTATTTTCAATACTAAATTATTAATATTAAATATTGATATTGCATAATTTAATTAGACAAGAAAGTTTGTACAATTTGGTCAGGCGAGTGATATAAAAGTTTTTTGACAAATGAGAAATACATA
>ML825318.1:39179-49718 GCA_009831015.1 Picea engelmannii | reverse complement strand
AGGGGTTTTAATGGAAGAAGACTACCTTTAAAAATTGTTGAAAAACATTGTAGGGATAATGGGCACGTTGAAGGGGGCAATGAATATCGTC
This sequence comes from Picea engelmannii, assembly GCA_009831015.1. Classification (NCBI taxonomy): domain Eukaryota; kingdom Viridiplantae; phylum Streptophyta; class Pinopsida; order Pinales; family Pinaceae; genus Picea; species Picea engelmannii. The sequence continues at coordinate 49,627 of ML825318.1, read as the reverse complement.
CCATGGTAAGTAATTAGTTATTATAGATCTTTAAGGGTATTATACATTAATTTTTTATTTATTTTTAATTAATCTTTCAAAATAGTATTTTTTATATACTCTAATTGTATTTTATTGCTTCCATTGTTTTTATTAAAGAAAAATCATCCTAAGAATGTGATGTCACCTAGTAGGAGACGTTTTCATCGAGATAATATTGAAGAACAAGATGAACTTAATCGTGTGGATAACGGTGATCACGTTATTCCTATGGAAAATGATGATATTAATAATATAGTTGATGATGATGGGACAAATAGATTGATCTAAGAAATTTATAATGCTCCAATGGATGATCATGTCAACATGGAGGAGGACAACTTGTAGGATGATAATGATGATAGTGATGAGGACAATGATAATGAATATATTTTTGATAAACCTATCCTTCAAAATGCCACTGAATCCCTATATGAAGGCACAAAAAAAAGTGTTCTCTCTACTGTAATGTTGTTGGTCAGCTTGAAGGTATCAAATGGTTTTTCAAAAACATGTATGACACAGATCCTAAGGTAAGCAACATAATTTTATAGTTTAATGCAATTTTCAACTTTTATGTTATTTTATTTTCAATGTCAATTGATGTCTAATTTAAGGATGCAATATTTATAATGATTAATATAATTTTCATTATTGATTTTTTTTGTTGTATATTGTTTTTGTAGGTTGATAGGTGAATATTTCTTACCATCACCAAATAAGTTACCTCACACATACCGAGAATTATATGTCATTCTAAAAGAAATTGGAATGGAATATCAGGCTATTGATGCATGCCCCAATGATCACATAATATATTATGGACAATATGCATATAAATCGAATTTCCCACAATGTCAAATCAGTAGATATCAAACTGATCAGTTAACAAAAAATGTGCCTCACAAGGTTCTTCCTTATATTCCCATAATTCCATGCCTGCAGTGACTATTTAGATGTCAGAACATAGCACAATTTATGGATCACCATGCACATAATAGAAGTGAAGATGATGTTCTTTGAATGCCTGCAGATGGTTCTTTATATAAAAATATCGAAGAAAGATGGCCAATTTTTAAAGAAGAACCTCATAATGTTAGGATTTCATTGGCAGCTGATGGTGTAAATCCATTTGGTGAGCTCAGGTCTATCTACTCGGTGTGGCCTGTTTTTTTTATAAACAATAACCTTCCTCCTTGGATGTCAATAAAGAGAGAGCACACAATGTTGGCAATGATTGTTCCAGGTATATTTTTATAACGATATTGCTTTTTTAATGTTTAACATTTCATTTGTCTTGTTTTTAATTATGTGTATTTTTTAACCATTTAGGTAAGTACCAAGTGAAAGATATGAATGTATATATTGAGCCTCTTGTCGATGATCTGTTAAAGTTATGGGACGAAATCACTATGTACGACATCTCTAGACCGATAGGTCAAAGAGGATTTCAATTCCATGGGATTCCTACATGGACAATTCACGATGAACTAGGACTAACACATTTTTGTGGTATGTAACACACTATTGCACTAAAATAAGTTAGATGTTGATGATATTATAATGTTTGTTTCTTAAATAATTGCTTGTTATATAACTAATGTTTCCATTGATGCATATCTCCTAGGTTTGCAAAAAAAGGGTAAATTTGTGACGCAACCTGCACTCGCAATTTGTGACGCATGCAATCGCTCTCACCAGGACCTTCTTTCCTCTCGGCCTGAAGAGTTCCAATACTCTTCTATCTTCCAATCAAAAGATTTGCACCCACAGGTTCTTTTCCACGCGATCCCCTCTTCTTGTTTCGGAGGATCGAAACTTCGCTGCTTCACGAGTTCATAGATGCTCGATATACTTCCGAATCTCTGGGACCCGATGTATCAGCCTCGCTAACTTTCTTCCTCCGATATCAGGACTTCGTTGTGTCGTGACTTCGCTACTTGTGACCCTATCCACTTGGTGTTCTAACCTCTGATGCTCAAGGTGGCGAAGTGCCGAGACTTGCGATCTCGCTTCCTCGCGACTTCGCTACTCGCGCTACCGAATGTCTTCTACCTTGACTCTCAATATCCGAGACGCCGAACCTTCGATGGCTATGCCACCTGTCTTCCACTATTGCCTATGGGCCCCATTGATTACGTAGTTGTTGGAATGTCACACCTCGCACTCTCGCCACTTTCATTTCATAAAGTTGGAGTCTTACCTCACGAACTCCCGATACGCCGATTTACGAGTAGAACCACGCTCCTTGCGATCCCGATCGACGGTTCCTACTCTTTTGAATTTCGACTTCTTTCGCTTATGCACTGAAGCCTTCTTGCACCTCCACAAGATCCAACGATCCATGGACACTCGCAGATTCCCCATGAAGAATATTGACCGTCCACTCTTCTCCTGTGCAATCCACGAACAAGAAATGGTCTCTCCACGAGACTTGTCCGCCAACCTACGACTCTTCTGTTCAACCTGCTCACGCAACTCCTCTCCGCTGCCCTTCGACAACTTAGAAGGCCTATCCATCCTGAGCTTTGATGACTTCAATTCTCTCGGGAATAATTTCTTGAACACACTCCTTGTCGCGAATCTTCAATCACAACTAAGTGATGAAGCCTTCAATTCTACGCACTCCTGCAGTAGAAAAACTCAAATCCTTTTCCTCAAAATCGCAACTCTGAGACTCTGTCTAGCCTGCGCATGCCTTGCACAGCTCTGGTGCCAACTCTGCACTTCTAAGAACTTAGAACAAAATTTATCCCTACTTGAACCCTGTAGTCACGCACTCCTTGCAGACAAATTCAACTGCACTCCTTGCAGGAATTCTCTGGTTCAAGGTAGAGAAACAGTTTGAACTAACTCCTTGTACTCACAGACTTCAATTCAACCATGAAGTTGTATACTCAGCATATAAAAGAAAATGTATGATAGGAATTAAACATTCATGAGCATAATAACATCAATACACAGTGAATAACACAAACCATGAAATTGAATCAAAGTTTTTTCTATTAATTCAATATTTGTACACGGGTGTTCTTCATACACAGTTCTCTGCTTGCTCTTCTTGCTCTCCTGAATGAATGTCTGAATTATGTTACAATGTACAAAGGAGGGTGTCTATATCCATTTTCACTCTCGAACTCTAAACTATCAAATCTACAATTAACTATTCTATCTACTATTATTAAATCTATTAAATGTCTCATCTGCCTAAGGACGAGAGCTTATCCGCTCAAAGTCCATTACAATATACAAAGTGCGCTTGATTAAATCCACACATTAATGTTTGGCACAACAATATCAAGGTGTTTCAAAGTTTGTGCTGGCCCTGTCCAGCTATCTTCTGCTTAATGTGCTGGCTTGCTTGACGTGGGCGATGCTCCTGCATCATACTCCTCGGCTTGAAAATATTCATGGGCTCCTGTCCATGAGTTCCTGCACAATCTGTCCATGATTTTGGATCATTGCTTCACTTTACCAGCTAGCATCCTCCACCGGGTGGTTCTTCCATTTGACCAGATACTCAAAATATTTCTTCCGCCTGGTCTTCTTACCCACTCGCTTGTCCAGTATGCATTCCATCTGCGGCTTCTCTACAACTGGTAATTGTTTCATCCACTGGATCACTGGTTCTTCAGTTCGAGTCTCTGCTTCTCCAGCTCTGTATGGGTATAAATGTGAAACATTAAATATCGGAGATATCCCAATGCCATCCGACAACTCAATTTCATAAGCATTCTCTCCGAATTTCTTCAGGACTTTGCATGGCCCAATTTTCTTCATCTTCAGCTTGTTATATGTTCCCCTTGGGAACCTTTCCTTCCTCAGGTGTGCCAGAACTAGATCACCAACTTCAAATTGAAGCTGCCTTTTCCGCTGATCGGCTCTGCACTTGTACTCTTGGTTTGAGTCTGTCAATCACTGCTTCACCTTACTGTGAAGTTCCTTCATCGCTTCATCAGACTCCACTGCACTAGCGCTGCTAGTTGCAGTCTGTTCTGACTCCATGAGTTCAAAAACTCCTCTCGGTTGTGTTCCATACATAATTTGAAATGGACTTTTTCCTATACTCCGATTCACTGAATCGTTGTATGCGAAATCCGCCTGTGGTAATATGTTGTCCCAGCTGCTATGGTGCTCTGTCACCAAGCTTCTCAGCAACTCTCCCAGACTCTTGTTGACTACTTCTGTCTGTCCGTCTGTCTGCGGATGATAAGCTGAACTAAACGCCAAGTTAGTTCCCAGCTTCTTCCATAGCGTCCTCCAAAAATGACCTATGAATTTTGTATCCCTATCTGAGACTATGCTTCTCGGCAATCCATGAAGTCACACAATCTCTTTGAAAAATAAATTTGCGATGTGGGTCGCATCACTGGTCTTCTGGCATGGAATGAAATGTGCCATCTTTGAAAACCTGTCCACCACCACAAAGATGGAATCAACCCCTCTCTGTGTCCTCAGCAAACCCAATACAAAATCCATGCTAATCGCCTCCCATGGTCTCTCCGGTATGAGAAATGGTTGATAAAACCCTGCATTTTGTTTCTGGCCCTTCAAATGTTGACAAATCCTGCATCTGTCAACAAACTTTTTTACATCTACTTGCATGCCTGGCCATAAATATGATTCTCTTAGCTTGGCGAATGTTTTTTCGTGGCCAAAGTGCCCTGCTAAGCCTCCACTGTGTTTCTCGTTCACCAAGTTCTCCCTCAGGGAGCAATTTGGGATGCACAATTGATTGCCTTTGAAAAGAAACCCCTCCCGGATCATGTAATCTATCCATGGGCTCCAATCCCTGAGAAATAGATTCTCAACTGCTTCATATGCTCCTCCGAAGTCTGCATCTCTTGCGTACATGTCCTTCAGATTTTCAAACCCCAAGGTTTTGACTCTGAATTACTGCAGCAGCAAACATTTCCTGCTCAAAGCATCAGCCACCTTGTTAGCAGTTCCTGAAATGTGTTTGATCAAAAACGTGAAATTTTGCATATACTCTACCCATTTTGCATGCTTCTGGTTCAACTTCTCCTATTGACTCACAAACTGCAATGCATGATTATCACTATATAGTACAAATTCCTTTGGGATCAAGTAATGCCTCCACTTCTTCAACGCCTGGATGATGGCATAAAACTCTTTATCATACATGGAGTATTTCATCTTTGCTTCATCCAACTTCTCACTGAAATATACAACAGGCCTGTCATCCTGACTCAAGACCCCTCCTACAACATATCCACTTGCATCACATTTCACTTGAAATGTCTTCTGGAAATCCGGCAACACCAACACTGGTTGTTCCATTATCTTCCACTTCAACAGATTGAAGCTCTTCTCAGACTCTACTGTCCAATGAAAAGACTTGTGTCGCTTCTTGACTGTATCCATCATTGCTGCGCTAATTCCGCTGAAATTTTTGATGAATTTCCTGTAGAAACTAGCTAAACCATGGAAACTTCTCACCTCGAAAACATTTCTCAATGATGGCCAATTCTTGATCACTTCCACTTTACTCGGATCCATCTTCAATTCATTTGCTGAAATAACAAAACCCAAATAAATGAGCTCTGTCTTCATAAACGAGGATTTCTTCATGTTGATCAACAGCTTCTCCTGCTGTAATTTCCTCATCACAATAGCCAAATGTTTCAAATGTTTAGCCTCTGTCTTACTGAAGATCAATATATCATCCAGATATACGACTACCAATTTGCTGATGAATTCCCTCAGGACTTCATTCATCAGTCTCATGAATGTGCTTGGTATGTTTGTCAAGCCAAATGTCATGACCAGCCATTCGTACAAACCTTCGTTTGTTTTGAATGGTGTCTTCCATTCATCACCTTCCCTCATGTGAATCTAATGATATCCTCTCTTCATATCTATCTTCAAAAAATAATTTGCCCCACTCAGGCAATCCATCAGATCATCCATTCTCGGTAGTGGAAATCTGTACCTGATGGTGATTTTGTTGATCTCTCTAGAGTCTGTAAACATTCTCCAACCCCCATCCTTCTTCGGACTCAGTACCATTGGAACGACACACAGACTCAGGCTTTCTCTGACCAATCCCTTGTCCAACAAATCTTGCACTTTCCTCTTGACCTCCTCATTTTCCTGTGGTGTCAACCTATATGCATCCTTATTTGGCAAACTGGCTCCGGGTATGAGATCAATGTGATGACTCATACTCCTCATCAGTGGCAACGAATGAGGTAGTTCATCCACGATAATATTAGCGAACTCTCCCAGCAGTTCCTGAATCTCTTCTGGCAAGTCGTCCACTCTTGTGCTAGTAAGGACAATCCTCGGCTTCCTGATCACAAAGAATTGTGGATCTTCCTTTTTCTCCATCTCTGTGAGAAGCTCCTTCCCACTCATGAGAAGTATGGTGTTGCTTACTTCCAGTTTCACCTCTTTATACTTTATCGGAAGCAACCTGTGTGTCCTCCCATCATGAACCACGTTTCTGTCATATTGCCATGGTCTATCCAGTAATACATGACATACATCCATGGGAATGACATCACACAAGACCTTATCATTATATTCCCCCATCTTGAATTCAACTAAACACTATTTAGTGACACTCACCTGATGACCCTTCTGTAACCATGAAACTTTATATGGACTCGGGTGATCAGTTGTCTCCATCTCCAACTTCTCCACCATCTTGGTCGAAATGAGATTATCAATGCTTCCGCTATCAACTATGACCTTGCATTTCCATCCCTTGGTATTGCAAGTTGTTCTGAACAATCTAGTCCTTTGAGTTGTGTCCTCCACCTCTTTCTCAGGTGTCAAAAGAACTTTATGCACCGTCAGTGACCTCCCACTTCCAGTGTTTTCATCCTCAACATCACGCCTCTGCGCCTCAGTGATGTGAGCTTCTCCTCCATCCTTCTTCTTCTCTAGACACTCGAACGACTTGTGCCCATCCTTTCCACATGTGAAACATGTGATTACTCTACCTCGGCCTCTTCCCCTACCTCTGGTATGAGGAAAAGTGTTACCGTCAGCATATCCTCCTTGTTGATCATTCTGCTATCTCCTCAGCTCAACATATGGATGCTTTTATGAGGTTTCACCTCTTCCAACCTTACCCTGAGGTTTCTTCCATTCCTCCTTGGGCTTCTGATATTTCTCTTGTGCAACTAACTTGCCTCTTGGCTGACTTCTGCCTCATCCTCGCTGACCTTGCCTACGGCTCATCTTTTCTTTGGATTTCAGAGCCATCTGGTAAGCATCCTCCACCGTCTTGATGGTAACCATGCTTAACTCATGTTGAATGTCATATCTCAGACCATTCAGATATCTAGCTACCTTCTCATCATCGCTCTCCCGATGACCTTCTCTGATGTTGAGCTTGTAAAACTATTCGGTGTATTCCTTCACCGTCATCAACTTTTGTCTTAGGTTCTGCATTCACCTAAACAGTGTGATCTGATAATCCCTTGGGATGAATTTTTCTTTCATCTTAGCAATCATTCGATCCTAGCTTTTAATATTTTGCTTGCCCTTGGAACATCTATCTGCCTGCAACTTGTCCCACCACAATGCTGCATGTCCTTTCAGTTTAGTGACAACATGCCTTACCTTTTTATCCTCTTCGATATCCTCATAATCAAAGTAGGTATCAAGAGCCCTGGTCCAATCCAGCAACTCTTCTGCATCCAGGCTTCCTTCATAGACTGGAATGTCCATTTTGGTCTTGGAACTCATCCTAGAAATGGCTTTGATCAACCGCTCGGTCGATGCATCCTCTGCTATGACTTCTTCTTCATGTCCAACTTCCTCTTCAATGTCAGAATCACTAAGATCCCCTGCACCCACTGTGCGTCTCTGTGCTACCTCCATATCTTCTAATCTCGCTCGGAGATCTCTCATCTGTCTCTCCATTTCTGGATTTCTTGCCGGCCTACCTTTTCTTCGCACATCCTCGTCCTCCGGACCAGGTGATTGCCTTTCTCTCCTGGGTAGCATGATGAATTCCTTTTTTCTCTTCTCCACTACAGAAAACAAAGAGATTCCCGCTCTGATACCACTCTGACGCAACTCACACTCCTCAGAGCATGCAATCGCTCTCACCAAGACCTTCTTTCCTCTTGGCCCGAAGAGTTCCAATACTCTTCTATCTCCCAATTGGAAGATCTGCACCCATAGGTTCTTTTCCACATGATCCCCTCTTCTTGTTTCAAAGGATCGAAACTTCGCTCCTTCACGAGTTCACGGATGCTCGATATACTTCCAAATCTCTGAGACTCGATGTATCAACCTTGTTGACTTTCTTCCTTCGATATCGGGACTTCGCTGTGTTGCGACTTCACTACTCGTGACCCTATCCACTTGGTGTTCTAACCTCCGATGCCCGAGGTGTCGAAGTGCCAAGACTTGCGATCTTGCTTCCTCGCGACTTCACTACTCGCGCCACCGAATGTCTTTACCTCGACTCCCGATATCCGAGACGTCGAACCTCCGATGGCTATGCCACCTGTCTTCCACTATCACCTATGGGCCCCATTGATTATGTAGCTGTCGGAATGTCGCACCTCACACTCTCGCGACTTCCGTTGCATAAAGTTGGAGTCTTACCTCACGAACTTCCGATATGCCGATTTATGAGTAGAACCACGCTCCTCGTGATCCCAATCGATGGTTCCTACTCTTTTGAAATTCGACTTCTTCTGCTTCTGTAATGTAGCCTTATTGCACCTCCACAAGATCCAATGATCCACGGACACTTGCAGATTCCCCATGAAGAATACTGACCATCCACTCTTCTCCTGCGCAATCCATGAACAAGAAATGGTCTCTCCACGAGACTTGTCCGCCAACCTACGACTCTTCCATTGAACCTGCTCACACAACTCCTCTCCGCTACCCTTTGACAACTTAGAAGGCCTATCCCTCCTGAGCTTCGATGACTTCAATTATCTCAGGAAGAAGTTCTTGCATGCACTCCTTGTCGCGAATCTTCAATCACAACTAAGTGATGAAGCCTTCGATTCTACGCACTCCTGTAGTAGAAAACCTCAAATCCTTTTCCTCAGAATCACAACTCTGAGACTTCGTCTAGCCTGCACACGCCTTGCATGGATTTGGTGCCAACTCTGCACTTCTGAGAACTTAGAACAAAAGTTATCCCTACTTGAACCCTATAGTCACGCACTCCTTGCGGACAAATTCAACTTCACTCCTTGACGGAATTCTCTGGTTCAAGGTAGAGAAACAGTTTGAACTAACTTCTTGTTCTCACAGACTTCAATTCAACATGAAGTTGTATACTCATCATATAAAAGCAAATGTATGAAAAGAATTAAACATTCATGAGCATAATAACATCAATACACAGAGAATAACACAAACCATGAAATTGAATCAAAGCTTTTTCTATTAATTCAATATCTATACATGGGTGTTCTTCATACACAGTTCTCTGCTTGCTCTTCTTGCTCTCCTGAATGAATGTCTGAATTATGTTACAATGTACAAAGGAGGGTGTCTATATCCGTTTTCCCTCTCGAACTCTGAACTTTCAAAGCTACAATTAACTATTCTATCTACTAGCATTAAATCTATTAAATGCCTCATCTACCTAAGGACGAGATCTTATCCGCTCAAATTCAATTACAATATACAAAGTGTGCTTCATTAAATCCACACATTAATGTTTGGTGCAACAATATCAAGGTGTTTCAAAGTTTGTGCTGGCGCTGTCCAACTGTCTTCCACTTAATGTGCTGGCTCGCTTGACGTGGGCGATGCTCCTGCATCAATTTGCATGTCCAGTTTGTGGTCCCAAGATGAGATCTTGTCATTCAAGAAGTTTAGGAAAGGAGGTGCTTGATGAATATAGGCACTTTCTCCCTAAGAAAAATATGTATCAAAATACCGATAAACATATTTTCAATGGTAAAGAGGAGAGTGGGATAAAACCACGAAGAATGACACCACACCTATGGAAGTTGGAATATAACAGATCAAATCGTCAATGTAAGTCAATCTTCATCATCGTATGCAATATATTNCATTTTTTAATTGTGTTGAATTCTCATGTCTAATGTGTATAATCTAACAATTGTTGTGTTAATTTCATTTATGTAACATATAGTTGGTCGTCAAGGCATTGATCTTCTTCCACGAGGAATGAAAAGTTTCCCCAAACAATTCAATAGGTTGCCCTACTATGAGCAACCAGAAATAACTCATTTGTTTGACACAATGCATATCGGGAAGAACATAACATAAATGTTGTGGACAATCTTAGATGGAAGGCATGACAAAGAAAAATTTTCTAAAATTTGTAGTGACATTCAAGAAGCCAATCATGCAATGCTAAATATTATTGATTTAAATAGGACTAATGGAGTCGGTCGAAATAGCCTCCCATGGTTATTTAAAGAAGATGAAAGCAATGTTGTAAAAGAGCTCAT
>ML825317.1:44285-57363 GCA_009831015.1 Picea engelmannii | reverse complement strand
TGGTTTATTGACTAAGTTTGTCAGGGTTGTCTTGGTCTCTCTTGCGACTAATATTAGTCATTAGAATGACTAACATTTGTCGCTAGACTGACTAATTATGGTCACTAGAGTGACCAAGGTTATGTTTTCCTTAGAGATGCTAGCAAGGCTTATGACTAAAGTTGGTCGCTAGACCGACTAATCTTGTTCGATGGACCGACGAATGGTAATTTTTCCCTATTGTAAATAGGCTTCTTTTCCCGTTCGCTAGATTGATGAAGATCCATGTGTGGTCACAAAAAAAAAATCATCTTGGTCGCAACAACGACCCTATTCCGATGAAACTTCGTCGCTAGTTCATCACAAAAACGTTCAAATTTAGTAGTGATTGATGAGAATATGAGTCATTAGATCACTCTATGCTGGGAACATATCATGACCATCATATTACAAATGCATACTAAAGAAACACACTTTAACCTAATGACACATTATACCAAGTTTATCTTAAATAACTTCTAAGTGTCTAAATATCCTAACAAATTATCTCTTGAATCGTATTCCAACTAGAGTTGTTAGTTTTGTGACTCCAGTCAAAAAATGGTGTGGAAAGAATCTGTTAGTTAGTCACCTCAGAGTCTTAGGTTGTGTTTCTTGTGCTCATATTCCAGATGATTGTAGGAAGAAATGGGATGAAAATAGTCATCCTGGCATCATGATGGTCTACTAAGAAGAATCCAAATCCTATCGATTGTTTGACCCTGTTAAATGATAGATCATTATTAGAAGAAATGTATTTTTTGATGATAAGTCTTCATGCATTAAGTTGTTGAATACTTCCTCTGGTTCCTTATAGGATGATTCCTTTGAATTTTTTTTTGAATATGGTTCACTTGTTAAATTTTTCAACATTTCCAATAGGAAATTGAAATCTATTCCTATTTCAACTGTGTCGTCGACCTCTATTCTTGATTTGACCAAAAAATCGATCTCTATTTTGAATCGACCTCTATTTTCTTTGTCTGAAATTGTTCCTTCATCTGGACAAGATTCTACAGTAGACATCAACTCACATTTTTCTTACTTATCTCGATGGTATGTGAAAATGATTGAAGTTGTTGGACCTAATGTTGGTAATGTCTCCTTAGGCTAATAGACTCGCAGTCACACACAACATGCCAGTTTTGCATTGATTTCTCATGTTCTTGAGACATGTGATCCCATCTCTTACTTAAATGCATAGGGAAAAACTAAATGGGAACAAGATATGCAAGATGAGATGAATTTTGTTTTAAAGAATCATACTTGGGATTTAGTTCCTTGACCTCAAGGGAAGAACATTGTGAAATGTTGATGGGTCTATAAGACCAAATTTACCTCTGAAGGTGTTGTTGAGCATCATAAAGATCACTTGGTCGTGAAAGGCCTTTCTCAACAAGAAGGTATGGACTACACTAAGAAATTTTCTACTATTGCAAAGATGAATTATGTTCGACTGATTATTTCCCTTGATGCTTGCTTTGGCTAGAAGATTCACCAAATGGTTGTAAAAAGTGCCTTCCTTCATGGAGACTTATTTGAAGAAAATTTTATGGAACAACCCCCTAATTTTGTGGAAGATTCCAATCTTGTTTTTCAACTGCAAAAGTCTCTTTATGGCTTAAAAAATTCTCCCAGTACCTGCTATGCTAATATCGACCGTTTATTTCTCCATCTTGGTTTCAAACATTGTGAATCTGACCACAATCTCTATGTATTACATACTCATGGTGATACCTTGATTGTTGATGCATATGTTGATGACCTACTCAGGACTGGAAATAATATTGATCACAGTCTTAGATTCAAGAAGTGAATTGTTGGCACCTTTGAAATGATAGACCTTAGGCTTTTGCATTATTTTCCCGGTCTTCAATTTTTTCCTCTATCTGATGGATTTTTTTTCTGTTGGTATAAATATGTAATCGATCTATTGCATCATTTTCAAATGTTTGACTATAAGTCGTGTGCTACTTATTTTCAGTCTAGAGTGAAGATGACTAAAACATTTTTGACTCTCAAATTCGACCTGACTCTCTATCAACAACTGGTTGGGAGCCTCATTTATCTCACTCACAGTCGACCTAACATATCTTTTGTTGTTAGTGTGGTTTCTCTGTTTTTGTAGGATCCCCGAGAAAGTCACTGGAAAACTATCAAAAGAATTGTTCATTATCACAAGGGTACCTCTCATGTTGGTATCAAATATTGTCAAAGTTCATAATTTTTAGTCAACCTCAGTGACTCCGAGTGGGTAGGCAACAATGATGATCATAATTCCACCTTTGGCTATGTGTTTCACTTCAACATTGTACCATTGGTTTCAATCATGCAAGAAACAAAGGGTAGTCTCCCTATTGACTACATAAGTTGAGTATCGTGGAAATTTCAATGTAGGTATAGAGGCAGTTTGGATTTTCCAACTATTGGGTGAACTTGGGTTTCTTGTTCTGACCTTGACCATTATTAATTATGACAATCAAAGTGCAATTCAGGTTGTTGATAATCCTTTTGCACATAGTAAAATGAAGCATGTTAACCTACATGTTCACTGCTTGAGACAATTGGTTCAAGAGAAGATTGTCACTCTTTTTTACTATAAAACAAATGATCAAATTATTGATATATTTACCAAACCCTTATTTGAAGCTAAGTTTGTCAAGATTCATAATATGCTTGGGCTTCAAGAAGATGCAATTATGGGGGTGTGTCCTATTGACATAATTACCTCCTGAATCTCTAGAACCGTGCATTGATGGGGGAGTGTTGGACCTCAGGTTGTGATGGTTCATCCCACGCTTTCTGGAGATAGACTGTCAATCAGTCAAATTATAGTTGAAGACAGTCTGTAGGATGGTCGTCTAGATAGTCGATTGGATAATTGACTAGTGGTTAGATAAAATCGGTCGATAGATCGACCAACCAAGAAATGACTACGTGTAGGATGACTGGATAGTAAAGTTGACTTGGTGAGTTAACTAGTTGATGAAACATCACAGATTTGTCAAGCTCTGTTCCAACCACAAATGTTTCTATGTGGACAATATCTTCCCGATTTCAAAGAAATTGGTTAGATATAGAAACTATAAATAAATGACCCTATGAGTTGATCTAACATCATGTGTTGTGTGTTCAATGATGCATTGTGATGTTCTGATCACAATGCGTCATGCTTAAGTTTCGTAACRGTTTCTTTGACATCGTCGATATTTTTTGAGTTTATTTCTCTTCATCTATTCTRCAGTTTCTATTTTTGTTTTTTTTCAGTATTACACCCAATCCCCAACATTTAAAACAAGAGGATTCCCAAAATATGTCTAAAAAAGGTTTCATTATTACTAGAAATCCAAATACATACCTTAAAACTTTAAAGACATTTTGGAAAAAACTTAATAACATTTTTTTTTAATTGTAGAAACACAACTCTTATGGATGATTCCAAGAAAAAAGTATATGTAACAATGAAAAGAACTATATTATTATACATAATTACAATTATGAAGATTAAAATATAAACTACTTAATATATCAATTGCAGCTAGCCTTGATGTTTCTACAAGGTGTAGATGAGCTTATATTTTAGATTTTAATTGGTAGCATACTTGCTCATTATTCCTTAGCTTAATTTTTACTTCATCTAATTTTAATTTTTATATTGTTAGTATTTTCTTTATTTTATTAATACTTTATTATATTTTCTTTATTTTTAAAATATCAGATTATTAATACTTTTTAGATATTAGTGTATTATCTTGATTCTTTATTATTATTTTATTGAATTATTAATAAATTATTAAGATTTTATTAAATAGCCTTATTTTACCTTTGATTTTTTTGTTTAACATTTTTAGGGTTTTTGTTTTTTATTATTTATTTTAAGTCCAAAATTTGTGATTTTAATTTTTTTTACATGATCTTTATTAATTGACTAAATCCTCAACTACCATTGACTTCTTGTCCTAATGATGAATCCTATTATGGATTTTAAACATTGACGCACAATATGACTACTATGAGCACTCCATAAAATTTGAACTCTAAAAACTCACACCTTAGAAACATGAGAACTAAAGTTGAACCTATTGTAATTCAATGTGATTGATAATTTCTAGCATTCTTAAAATAGTTGTAATATTATAAGATTTTCCATGGTTATTAAAAGCATTTGATATTTATGTAGTTAAGTGCTTTTTATGTGTCTAAATTATTTATTATTTTTAGTGTGTGGTGAGTGAGTTTGTTTTTTTTTTTTTTTTTCCCTAGAGTATACATCTATGAAAAATTACTGACAATGTAACAAGTACAATTTTTTTTGAGATGTTATTTGAAATTTGATTTTGCCTTTTTAGAATCTTATTTTTTATTTTTGGAATTGAATTTTACATTTTCAAAACCTAAAATTTTATTTCCAAAATTCAATTTTGCATTTTTGGAATCTAATTTTGGCACTTTTAGAGCATAATTTTACATTTTGAAAACTTCATTTTTGCACTTCAGAAATTTTATCCCCCAATCTCTAGGGATAACTAAGGAGATGGTGTCTCGAGGCCCTCAGGTTGTAGACATGGAGTACCGAGAGGCATCCCAACACGTAGATCCCTTCATTCACCACACATCACCATCTGATCGATGGAAGCAACATCCACCACATCTAGTTTGGATCAAAGAGAACAACGAGTCTTGCTCCATGACGTAATAAGTCCGGTATTGTGGTAAGTATCATTTGAATAATTCAAGAATTTGAACATGTTGCAAAGAATCCTTTATTGATTTTGAAAACATTTGCTTGGAAATTATGCTTTTTGTCTAATTTCACCTTGGTGAGTGTCATGGTTTCCTAGTAAGTGGCCACCCTTAGGGAAAGGGTGTCTACCAAGGGTGCTCCTTTAAGCGTCATCGTACCATTCCCACTCATTGTTGTAGGAAAATCCCCAGTCTCCTCTTGGATTCTAGACCCCTAAATCAAGACAGAAAACATGCTAACATTGGACACTAACATTCCTTTGAATCTAACTAACTAATCAGAAAGAGAAGGAGAAGGAAGAAAGTGTGATGCACCTTATTCTGATGTTTGTCCTCGTTTCTCCAACTTGAGCTTGATCTATGAGCTCCTTATCATTGTTTTACACCTTCAATGCAATGGACAACAAAAGACAAAGAATTCCTACTCTACTTTATAAGATTAGTCCAATTAAATCCATCTATAAGACAAACATATGTAAAGATGCATATGTTAGAAGGAAATAGGCCAAGAAATATATTAATGAGAACTCTTAAATAAATTATTATAGACTTTAGATGCAGTTGCAACAACTTCCCCAAGTCCTCCTCATCCATCCCTTGTACAAAGCTCCAAAAATCATAGGTTTGTTATCCTAAATCTTTCTCCCAAGACCATAGGTTTGATACCTAAAATCTCCACTATTCTCATGAGATCATAAGTTGGTTATCTATAAACTCCTCTATTCTATTTTCTCCATGGAAAACCCTCATTATATAGGATTTGGAGGCTTAACCACCATGGAGAGGATCACTCATCATATCCACTAAAAAGGGATATCAAAGATATTTAAGGAGAAAAGATTTATGAAGGATTTTAGGGAGGAAATATTTCTCAAGGATTTTAGGGAGGAAATATTTCAACCATCCATGAGATCCTCCATCTTCCCTAAAAAATAGGAAACCAAATGTGAGGTGGATTCTCACACTTAATTAATTTCTTTTTCAAGAATATTAATAATAATCCATGTGCACTTGGTATTTTGGCCTTCATGTAATATATCCCTCCTCCACATTGACTAGAGATTGTGACATAGGTTATTCCATGGTGTCAAGGTGTATGAGACACTTATATGACACTTACGACACTTAGGGTGAGGTACCTAGGTGTGCAAATTTCAAGTGTAACAGAATGCCCCCTAAAGTGTGAGGTCAGAAGAGAGAATGATGGTCGAAACACTTTACAAATCTTTAATGCAAGGGTGTGGCATTGGAGAACCTGGAAAAAGTTGCAAACAACCATCAAACAATATTAATATATGTTCCATTTCTGAGGATGGCATACCTATGCTCAGAAGACAATATGACTCAAAGCATGGGCGTCGACCAATACACTATGGATCCATAAAAAATATTGACTGAGGATATGGCCACCAAAGATACAATGTGGATCCATACCTCCATGACATGAACTAATCATAGCCACAAAAAATACACAGTGGAGCTATGAGATGATACAACATAGCCACAAACCAATACAATGTGGATCTATGTGACAGTTTATACATCAACATGCTCAAATGATCTCCTTCGCAGCCTGGGAAAAGAAATTTAACAGAGTGAATTCTCAACCCGAGGTCTTCAGCCCAATCCCGATGTTGTACAAATATAACCATGTGAATATATGTTTTGATATCGAACATGGTAGAAACCACTTGATTACCGATCATTGAGGTAAATCATTAACAAGTGAGAGGGAAATAACCAATGATGTAAATGACTCCCAAGGTATCCTAGTACATTCCAACGAATGTGAATTAATGAGCTGAGGTTGAACATTCGTGGAATCATACGATCAGAGGTCAATGATGTAAAACTATTGTCAGAGGAAAGGAGGCTTGCCATTGAGGCATGCAGGTCCCAAGGTAATAACTAGTTTCTAAGTCTAATCCATGGATGATGTCTTGAAGTTGACAGGAAAAGACTCATCGAAGGAGGGCCTTGATGTATCCCCCATCAACGACATGAAACTGACATAGGAAAGTGATGTAATATGGTGAATCGAATGAGTATGGACTGACACGGGAAATGGAAACTGGTAATACTACAGATGGATGGTTTCAAGTGAAACTTCCCTTGAACATGATGAGGCACAACAACTAACTTGGAAGCATTGAATCGATGAGTACCAAAATGTAATGTGACAAAAATAAGAGCACTCTTCGACTGGATGAAAAAGTATGTCGACACATGGAATTGGTATGACATAGAGACAAGCGGATTACCCAACTATAAGACAAGACACAAACAGGTGCCATGTTCAAGGGCGACAAAATATGCCATAAAGTATTCTCAAAAAACTTGACCCACTTCCTTCAATTTCCCCCCCACCTAGATAGATGAGTACCTCTTTTTTATTTAACGAGCTCGAGGAGGGTAGCACACACTCGATATAACTCACCTTCAGTAAGTTTCTCTTCCTTTATTTAACAAACTAGAAGAAGTAAGGGTTTGGTCCCATATGGGTCCTTCAATGTGTAGTTTAGCAAGTCCAGATAAGGAAAACTCGGTAGTTTTTCATGTTTAGAGAGTTTGAAAATAACTTAAAGGTGACTCCATGGTTGTCCTTTTTCGTAATTTTAGTTTTGTGAGGCTGAAAAAGAGATAAACTACCACTCGAAAGATACCCTTTCAAACCTTTTAACGAGTGTCAAAGGAAGAAATATCACTCGACAATATTTTCATGTTTAGAGAGTCTAAAAAGAGCTTAAAAGAGACTCCAGGGGGTTCCTTTTTCGTATAACCTTTACGAGTCTGAGAAAAGTGATAAAAGTATACTCGATTACATTCTCATGTATTTACGAGCATGAGAAAGAACAAATACTAAGCTCGGTATTGGTTTCATTTTTACACAAGCTTGAAACAAAATTAAACTATGCCTGTAAATTCCCAACGTAATTTCCAATGGTTGGGATACCCATAGATGGTTGGTACTCTACCCCCAACTTGAAAATCTAGTGGCTTAACTCTAGAATGATAATCAAAGCCTAGAGACATGCCCCCCCAAGCTTCATTTCATTCGTCGACTTTGAGGTTGTCGCCAATTTCTTTACTAGATGGAGAAAAAGGATAAGGGTGGATGAAATGAAGGTTCAAATACGAGACCTAAAGAAATACTCGACTCAACATCTATGAGATCTAGCTAAAGACTCGACTCGATATCTATGAGATCTAGAAAAAGACTCGACTCAATGGGAGAGGTGACTGTTTCATTTTTTAACGGGCTTGACACATGAAAAGAACTATGCTCATGGCTCTGGGTTCAATCCCCAGATTTCTATTTCATTTTTTAACGAGCTTTCTGTAGATAAGAAAACTGTGCTCATAACTTATGTTTCATTTTTTAATGAGATTTCCACAAATAGGAAAACTATGCTCAAGGTTCCGGGTTCAATCCCCAGATTTTTGTTTCATTTTTTAACAATCTTGCCACATAGAATAAAACTATGCTCGTGGCTTCTTCTTGATCATGGATTCCAAGAGGATAATGCTCTGGAAGGAATACATGTCAATGGACAAATGTCAACCATGGATTCCAAGAGATATTCACTAGATGGAATAAAAACACTCTGGAAGGAAAACATGTCGATGACCTTGATAAGAGTAGCAAGATCTAGCTCTAATAGCCCTATCGAAGAGATGACCATGTCAACTACCATATCTAAGTCAGGATAAGGGAGAGGTTCCCTCTCATGTGAGTTTGAACGCATGGGGTAGGTCATTACATAATTGACCCATGACGAGGCAGACATTGCTGGAATGTATGGACCGTTCAGGGAAGATGGATGGTTGACCATCAGATGAGGGTTAATTAATGAATTTTTGTCGATCATCACTATGTTTCCGTTGTGAGGGAAAAACATCACTCGAAAGAGAGTGGACACAAAATCTCTCATAAGGTAGACATAGTCTCGCCCAAGGAGTAGATTAAAGTCCAAGGGGTCATGAACTACCATCACATCGACATAGACTGTTTTTCCTCCCAAAATAACTGGAAACTGAGGAAGGATCCCTAAATGTTGACTAGATTTTCTGTCAAATGTTAACAGATTCTGAGTCATGGGTGCAAGCTGTGGGGAACCAAAATATTTCCAAGAATTTGTGGATAAGATGCTAAAATAAGCACCTTCATCTATTACAATGTCAGGAATATCTCTATCACAAACCTGCCTAGTGATTTGGAAAGGCACGCAAGAGGGAAGATAGGGTTCTGTCAAATGATTCCAATCAAAAGAAATCATATGATTTGTTGAAGGGGGGGCCATTGGGACGAGCGGAGTTCCCCCTTTTCCAAGTGAATCAATATTAACTAGGTAGACTTGAGCGACATCCTCACTCTTTGATTCAAGAGTGGGATCGATTGGTGGCGGAATCGGGTCGACCACTTTGGTTGCACTCTTCAAGGGAGGAGTGGGATCGACCGAATATGGAACCGAAATGACCACTTTGGAACTCCTCTTCAGAGGAGGAGTGGGATTGACCGATGATGTAACCGAAGCAACCACTTTGGCACTCTTCAAAGAAGGAGTGGGATTAACCAATGACGTAACCAGAGAAACCACTTTGGGTTCACTCTTTAGATGAAGAGTCGGGTTGACCGATGATGGAACTGGATCAACTACTTTGGTTAGTGGTTCAACCAAGGATGAAACCATATTCACCACCTGATCAATCAGACTGACCGGGGATGGAACCAAATTGAGCAGTCCATCAACTAATAATGGGTTAGGAGAAATATTACGATAACCAGTTGGAAGTTGAATCTTTTCCAAAAGAGAAGAAGCCTCGTCCATACGAGTACAAAAGTGAGAGTAATGATCACCTTCACATAACATGCAAGGAAATTTGACAGTTCTCTTCTTCTTACCAACCTTAACGTCACTAGTTGATGGGGTGTCACCAGAATGTCTATCAGGGGTCAATGACGTGGAAGACCACATTTCTAAGACCTTGGGAAGACCAAGGCAATCCATCAGAAAGTGGTCACCCTTACAAAGACAGCAAGGGAATTTGGGTTTCAGATTGATCATTGTAGTCTTATTGATCTCATCAACACTCCCAGTATGATTAACAGTAGTTGATTGCTTGGATCCAACATCTGATGTAGTTGGAGGCTTGGTCCCTTTCTGGTTCTTCTTCTTCTTCTCTTTCCATTTCTTCTTCTTCTTATCAACCTGGCTAATCACTTTAGAGATTTCACTAGGTGAAGAAGGAGAAAGGGAAGGAGACATGATAGGTGAAGAAGGAGAAATATCGACATGAGGTTGATGTGTGGGTGGTGTGATTACATTTGAGGCACTAGGTGCATTCGTGATTACCAGAGTGGAAAAAAACCATACCGGTAACCCAATTGTGAGACCTAGAAGGCTCAAAGTAGCGATGTAAGGAGGACCAACATTTCCGCAAGAAGGAAAAATAAAAGGCTCCCCCAGAGCAAGGGTTTCCCCATTAGTAGTTCCAGGAACTGATGCCATTAAACACAGATCCAAGCTAGAGTCTGTTAGGGAAAATAAACAGCACACGCTAAAAATCTTGGAAGTAAGAAAACAAAAAAAAACTTCTCACAATGAACACACTAGTTGGCAATGAAATCCAACATCGCGCGAACAATATAAGAAGGGGTTGAGATAGAGTGGGTGGAAAAGTTACATTGATGACATGCTTAACAGACTTACACCCTGGTGCAAGCTGCCACACATAAACGTGGGTATAACCTCCAAGGAGCCCGAGTGAGTTTGGCCAACGCTGATTCTAGGTACCGTGAAGACTTTCCCCTCCATAGTCACCTCGTGTAAAGACCTTAAAGATATAGGCTACTAAGGTTACCAATTATGACAATGATGCCTTTGGAAGCAGTCGATAGTCCGATCCATGCGCAAGGGCAGGGTATCTAAGCCCGAAATCGTCTCAAGAAGGTCCGCACAAGATTTTATTCTCAAGTGACCTCCGATAATACACACAATATCTACACTAAGACCAACAAAGTAGGGTCAGTAACTTTTCCATCCCTAATGCGACCTCGTGATTGACCCTTGTGTTAGAAGGGATTCCCAGGGCAAAATGTAGCAAGTGGATTTAAACTCTCCTTATCACAAGATATTATGATTGTTTATAGCCTTGGAAAGTTATCTTTCACACCTATTCCAAATCCCTACACCCTAAGCTAATGTAGTTTTGCTACTAGAAAATATAAAAATGTCTAATCAATTTTTATAAGCGCTTTATTTTAAGGTTGTTGTATACTCAAGAGGAAAATGGCGTGGACTAAATGGTTTTTTGACCAACTCTAAACAATGCAAAGAAATGAGAATGCAAATATTTCACTTCGATGAAAGCTATATTACGAGAAGGATAAAATGTTTATCATTCCCAGATGCACAATGTCCCAAAATTTTATTAAACTCATCAATATCAAAATCCTCAAGAAATGATCCATATTAAGAATTCAAGACCAAAAATGCCAAAAACCATGCAATTTCGCTACTTCAAATGCAAGCTAGTTTCACTACCCAAAATCAAGAATGAAACTATTCTTTTTGTTTGATTCTAATTCTTAATTAAAGTAAATGCAAATCCTTTAATGCTCTTTCAATTAAAAGAAAGAGTTAGATGCAGATGCAAAAGACATGAAGCAAAAAGTGCTTCAAACAAAGTATGCACTCAAAGCAATGAGAATTGAAAGAAAAAAATTAGGAGATAACTTGTTCTAACAATAAATAAATCAAGGATTCGACAACCAACAATCATTCAAGGAGTACAATAAAATGTAGAGAAGAATCCAAGAAAAAACAAGGAGAAATAGGAATCACTCAAACTGTCCCGACAAACCAAGTAGCAAGAAAGGCAACTTCGCAATTCCGAAAATGTTTCAAGCCCAAATCAAGACAACAAGAAGTGATAAGAATCAAATATCACCCCAAACAATTTCACAAACCAAAGTTCAAACACTGGAAAGGACCTCTGCAAAAATCTGAGTAGAAAAAGGCAGAAAACCTCAAAAAAGGAGATCAACGCCCCCTAACTCAAGGACACACAACGCTATAGCGCTCTATAAAAAACTATAGGAAAGTGATGATTAGATATAATCTCTCTAATATGGTCGATAGGGGAGCGCTTCCCTTCCCAACAACTCAAAACATAGCCAAAAAATGCATAAAAACTCACCCAGGATTCACATAAATTGGTGAAAATGCTAGTGAAGATGGGAGAAAGGTAATGGATCATGAATAAACTGTAAAAATGATCTAAAAGGTGGGGAAAAGGCAGGTAAAATCCAAGTAAATACAAATCAATGTTGATCCCCAGTGGAGTCACCAATTTTTGTTGTAGGAAAATCCCCCTGCGGACAGGTGAATCTCCTCCTGGATTATAGACCCCTATACCAAGACAGAAAACATGCTAACATTGGACACTAACATTCCTTTGAATCTAACCAACTAATCAGAAAGAGAAGGAGAAGGAAGAAAGTGTGATTCACCTTATTTTGATGTTTGTCCTCGCTGCTCCAACTTGAGCTTGATCTCCGAGCTCCTTAGCACTGTTTGACACCTGCAATGCAATGGACAACAAAAGACAAATAAATCCTACTCTAATTTATAAAATTAGTCCAATTAAATCCATCTATAAGACAAACATATTTAAAGATACATAGGTTAGAAGGAAATAGGCCAAGCAATATATTAATGAGAACTCTTAAATAAATTCTTAGAGACTGTAGATGCAGATGCAACAACTTCCCCAAGTCCTCCTCGTCCAGCGCTTGCACAAAGCTCCAAAAACCATAGGTTTGATATCCTAAATCTTTCTCCCAAGACCATAGGTTTGATACCTCAAATCTCCACTATTCTCATGAGATCATAAGTTGGTTATCTCTAAACTCCTCTATTCTTTTTTCTCCATGGAAATCCCTCAATATATAGGATTTGGAAGCTTAATCATCATGGAGAGGATCACTCATCAGATCCACTAAAAAGGGATCTCAAAGATATTTAAGGAGAAAATATTTCTTAAGGATTTTAGGGAAGAAATATCTCTCAAGGATTTGAAGGAAGAAATATTTCAACCATCCATGAGATCCTCCATCTTCCCTAAAAAATAGGAAACCAAATGTGAGGTAGATTCTCACACTTAATTAATTTGTTTTTCATGAATATTAATAATAATTCATGTGCACTTGGTATTTTGGCCTTCATGTAATATATCCCTCCTCCACATTGACTAGGGATTGTGACATAGGTTATTCCATGGTGTCAAGGTGTATGAGACACTTATATGACACTTA
>ML825315.1:26571-71931 GCA_009831015.1 Picea engelmannii | reverse complement strand
AGCTGGAAGTTTGATGTATGCAATGGTCTGTACTAGACCAGACATTGCACATGCAGTGAGAGTTTTGAGCAGGTATATGTCAAAACCAGGGAAGGAGCATTGGACAACAGTAAAAATGTTTTTCAGGTATTTGCGTGGCACTGATAGCTATGGATTGTGCTACAAAGGAAGACCAAGATTGGATAGAGTGGTCGATATACATGGATTTGTGGATACAGACTGGGCTGGAGATTTGGATCGTAGGAGATCTACAAGCGGGTATGTGTTTAACCTATTTGGAGGAGCAATAAGTTGGATGAGCAAAAGACAGGCTGTAGTGGCACTTTCAACTACAGAATCTGAATACATGGTGTTGCCACTCCAAGAAACTCCTTAGGGTTGTAGGCTAAGGATGCTTGGTAACTTAGAAAAAATGTGTGTATATGCTTGGAACAATGGGGTCTCAGATGATCAATGTAATAGACAACTCATACATCTAAAGAAACAGTGCTTTCAGGAAACAATAATCAGATCAAGTGAATTGAAAGGAGAGGATGAAGAACACTATTCTTGATTGCCAAATACAACTGAATGTAGGGCTTAATGCAAGATAGAGAGGAATCCTTTAATTTCAAGTCTATGAGCTCAATAAAGAGATAACAGTCTTCATGAACTAAAATAAACTGAAACAAAGTACATAAAAGGAAAGATGGACAATTCTGATATTGAAAACGAAAGGAAACTGAACTTTATTTCTACAAATAAGAGTCTATACAGTGGCACAAAATATCTCCCAGTTTGAACCTTTGTTTCTTAGAAAAGATAGGCATTTATAGCCTTTTACAATCAGTTTTAAAGATCCTAAAAACTTGGATCTATATCTATATCTAAAAATAGCAATTTAAATCCAACTAAACAACTGGATAATAAAAACTTAATCACTAAACTAGCATTTGAATTGTCTTCAATCTTAAAATTCGACATATGTATTCTTCAGCTTCTGGAACCTGTGGTGTCATGAAAACATGCAGAGGCACCTGTCTCAGCATCTGGATTTCTTCAGTTGTTCATAGCAGATACTTTAGGAAATTTGTTTAGCATGTGGTTCTCAAAATTCTCTCGAATCTCTGATGCAGAGTCCTTTGCAAGCAAGTTGTTATCCCCTTGATACTCTGGAACTTCTTTATAACCCGTGAAAAATGATCTGCTCCGTCCCTAGCTTCCACAAATGTTTTTTCTGCTTTCACCAGCTAACTCGCCTTGTGATCCACTGGTTAGCTGGTGAAAGCGTTTCCTTTCACCAACTAACTGGTTGCAAAATTACGCTGTGCGCTAGTGAAATCTCTGCCTTAGCCCAAAATAACTTTCACCTCCAGAACTGCGATTTCAACAAAAACTCAATGTGTCTCTGCTTTATCCCCTTGCATATTCACAACAACTTGAGCAAGCACTTGGAAATCTGGGTGTGATTTTTTCTTTTGCTTCAATTTTCTAATTTTCCTTTTAAGGCGCTTTGCTAGCCACCATAGACTGTTATAGTCTTTGGTGAACTTCTGCTTTCTCTTCTTTTCCTTGACACTTTCACGAGCCAGCTTTTCAAATGCAGCATTGGTTTTTGCAAAATTATCAGACAACTTCTCGTATCTTTCCTTTATTACCCTCTCTAAGACCTCCTGCTGAGCGATCACTTCTTTGAGATGTTTGATCTTCTGTGTTTTCTTCGACTTGGTGCTCTTTGAAGTTTCCCCTTCCTCGGTGTGAGTAAAGGTCTCACATTTCTGTGTAGACTCAATGAAGTGGTCAGGGATTTTGATGTCGGGGATTTTGATGTCAGGGCTCTCATCTTCGTCCTATGGTTCTGAGTCTGTATATGGCAAGTTTAATACATTTCTTTTCCTTTCTGTAGGTTGCTCTGTAGTAGTTGAAAAATCCAACTTTTTGCTCGACCTGTGAGATCTTACACCAGAAATTTTGTCTTCCGAAGGTCCTGGAAGGCTTCTTCTCTTCCTCGAACTACTTTGAGGAGTCAATTGCTTCTTTCCATCTTTCCCCTATTCATTCACGGGCTGTGTTTGAGTTTCAAAGCCCTCTCAAAATAGAAAATGTTGCCAGGTCCTTCCCTTCTATCTTAAATCCTCCAGAATGATCAATTTAATAAGGCCAAAGTGGCACAGTGTGTTCTTCATGCTTAGGGGTTTAGCTCTAATCTTTTTACAGACCTTAGTTAGGCTCTTATGCAAGAAGAAAGGTAGATTGAGGAGAGTTTTACCTGTGAAGTGATCTAAGAGCTTGAATTGATACAACATCACTTTGTCATAGCTTCCTTTTGAAGTTATGTAGAGTTGGATTCCCTTAAACAAATTCTGCCACTCATCCTCTAAATGGGAAACTAGCATGCTCTTTTGCCATGCACTATGTCTGAATTCCTCCTTCAAATATGCTCTGAAATTCAAGTTTTTGGTGGCCGTTGTTTTGAACCAACTCTGGCCCGACCTTGGTAAGATAGTTGTTGCAGCAATGGCAGCTTCATCCACAATAATCTCCAAGGACCCAACACAAGCCTTATTCCTATCATATGTTTTAGCAAAAGCCTCTGCTGTTGACTGGTGGCAACCATTCTGCAACCTCTCAACAAATTCGATACAACCCACATTTGAGAAGTATTTCTTCACTTCTAGATGTGTCTGTAGGAAGGATAGATTGTCCAACTCTTTTCTCAATAAAGAACCACTGCGTCTCCTCGCCATCTTCAACCCAAAATCCCAAACGATTCTGCACACATAACACAACAAACTGCTATTCGGGCCGAGGTCTCGTGCTGGTGAAAGCACTCAGATTTGTCTTTCTACATTAGAAACTTAGTATACATTTGTGAGTGATGTATGTTGGGGAAGCGATGAACCGATTTGATGTTTTCAGCCAGGTAGTACAACTCCGATACCTTCGATAATGAATTCAAATTCGCCATGATTGTGAAGCATGCTTCGCTGAACAAGATCCACTTTTTCAATCCGATTTAGATGTGCAACTCAAGTTTCCATCATTATTCACTTTCACCATCACAATCATTCTTGATTGCATGACATGGGATGATTGTATCATCATTTGATTTTTAAAATGTGGATAAACGCACATGATTCTCGCTTTCATCAGTTAATGGCCCGTGAGAAGCACTCCTCGGCTGTTAAAAATTGACGCTTTCACCAGCGCACAACCCGTGAGAAATGTCCTTTAGCTGTTGAAACTGACCACTTTCACCAGCTAACCATCACTTTCAAAACACACGTTAGCTGTTGAAAGCGTTTTATGAATTTTTTTAAAAAGAAGAACTTTATGGGTTGTCTTATTTCTAAGACAAAAATCAAAACCTAAGTCTTACTACTAGAAAAACTCAAAGCCAAATTTGAGAACACTACCAATAGAAATGCTATCATCCACAAAATGAAACCAAAGTGACGGATTCATTTTGGGAGCTAACATTTGGCTCCAACTAGGATGGGCATCTCCTTGTGAGGTGACCAAGAACCTAGCTAGACTCAGTAGCCTTTATTACAATATTGAAAAGAAATCTGAAAAATAGTTTTGCTGGTACCATTGGGCATGGAGTTATTCAAGTGACAGAAATAAAGAAAACAGAACTGAAAAAGAATATATACAAGTAGAACAGGGCTTCAAGAAAATCCTTATGAGAAATAGATCTTCAGAAAGCGCCCGTTGAAAGGGCCACCTGCTACTTCCTCGCCTGAAAGAGTTTGGAGAACAAAGGTATTGTTCTGCTGCACCACTGTTATGACAAAAGTACCTATCCAGAGAGCCTCAAATTGGCTGTGTTTCCCTTTCTCTTGCCTTGCTACATCCCATTTTAAGACTAAATCCCCTGTTTTGAAGACATTTGATTTGACTTTCTTGTCGAAGGATTCCTTGATTATGTCTTGATGCAATTCTGCTTTTTCCAAGAGATGCTCTCTATCTTGTTGTAGTTCTACCAAATTATGAATTCTCTGGGTCAAATCACTTGGTTCAAAATCAGTTTCTTGTAAAAACCTTGCAACTGGAAATGCAAGTTGAACAGGAAATATGGCTTCAGTACCATATACCAACTTGAAAGGAGATGTACCAATTGATTTCTTACATGTAACCATGTCAGCCCACAAAGCAAAATTCAGTTTGGAATCCCAACCTCTGGAATTTTGTTCAAGAAGCTTCTTTATAATTCTGACTAAACTCTTGTTGGATGACTCAGCTAAGCCATTCCCTTGCGGATAGTAAGCTGTGGAATGTATCAGATGGATTCCCAACTCTTCACACAATTTCACCAAGTGTTTATCTTTGAATGCAACAACGTTATCAGTTACTATTCTCTTAGGGCAGCCAAATCTGGAAAATATGTTTTCTTGCAGAAAGTTTATGATGACAGTATGATTGGCATTCTGGGTGGGAATAGCCTCAATCCACTTTGTAAAGTAATCGGTGGCAACTAGGATCCACTGGCGCTGACCACTAGAAGGCAGATGAATTTCACCTATGAAGTCCAGGCCCCACTGCTGGAAAGGCCCTGTGACCACTATAGGTTTGAGGGGAAGAGACTTTAGTTGTTGTTTACCTTCAAATATTTGACATTTGTCACATGTTCTCACAAACTCACACACATCTGAAAATAAGGATGGCCAGTAGTAACCAGATCTTAAGATTTTATGTGCAGTGGTTTTCCAATAGTGATGTCCCTCGCATTCACTATTATGAAATTCAATCATGACCTTAGCTGCTTCTTCTTGATTTATGCATCTCAACAACAAACCTATTGGATTTTTCCAGAACAATAAGTTGCCATTGATGCAGAAATTTATGGCTTTGAGCTTCAAAGCCCTTCCTTGTGTTTTTGTCAAATCCGATGGGACTGATAAAGTTTGCAGAAAATGAATAATATGACTGTACCATTTGCAATTAGCTAAGTGAGCTGAGACCTACATTTCCTCACCTTCTTTATCCTCTGAAGACTGAACATTTTCTGCATTAATACTTGCCAAATTTATTTCGAGCAGCTTGCAATTTTCCTTTGCCAGAAGTTTGGCAAGGCCCTGACCCTTTACAAGTTTTGCTGGTTTGATTTCAACATTGAATTCAAGCAACCTTGCTATCCACTTACTCATTTTTCCATCTATGTCAAGCTGGACAAGCACATCTTTAACTGAACTGGAGGGAACGAAAGCTATTACCTTTGCTTGAAGAATGTAAACTCTGAAATATTTCAATGACTTGACAAGTGCATATGCTTGTTTCTCCAACAATTCATACTTTACCTCTGCGTCCCTCAAGACCTTACTGAAGAAGGCAACCGACTGCTCCTGATCATCGGCATTTTTCTGCAAGAGTACTGCTGCGATTGTATCACTTGAAGCAAATGAAAAAATGTAAAATACCTTGGAGAAATTGGGGTTGATCAAAACAGGGGCTATCGTGATGGCTTCCTTGATGGCATTGAATGAGTGTCTGGATGCTTCAGTCCATTTTACCTCGGATTCCTTTCTTAACATAGCAGTGATATGCTTTGTGAGTTCTTCAAAGTTTACTATAAACCTTCTGACAAAGTTTATAGTCCCAAGGAAAGACTGGATGTCCTTCTTTGATCTAGGAAGAGACAGATTTGTAATTGCCTCTACCCTTTTTGGGTCAATTTTCACCCCATCAGCTGAAACAATATGCCCAAGTAATTTCCCTTCCTTAAGTGAAAAATTTGATTTTTTTGGATTAAGAGAAATGCCATACCTTCGACATTTCAGAAATTTCCTTTTTAAGTGTTGCAAATGAAGTTCATGGCTTCTTGAGAAAACGGTGATATCATCAAGATATATCAGGACAAATTTATTTTTCTCTCCAATGAAAGCAATGTCCATTGTCCTTTGGAATGTCGCTCCTGCATTCATCAATCCAAAGGGCATATTCTCATACATAAACGTACCCCATGGAGTGGTAAAAGCAGTCTTTTATTTGTCGTCTGGATGGATAGAAATCTGGTTGTATTCGGAAAACCCATCAATAAAAGACATCACCTTTGATCCTGACACCTTCTGCAAAATATGCTCCATTTTAGGCAGAGGGTAGTTTTCCTTCCTAGAGCACTTATTCAAATTTCTGAAGTCGACGCAGAGTCTGATCTCCCCATTCTTTTTCTTGACCGATACGAGATTGGCAATCCATTCTGAATATCTGAGGGGAATGATGATGTGGGTGTCCAATAGTTTTTTAATTTCCCTTTCCATTGTAGGTAACAACAAAGGATTGAAGGATCTAAGCTTTTGCCTGAATGTTTTGGTGTATTTATTCAAGGGAATCTTATGATGAATCACCTCTGTGTCAAAAGTCTTCAAGTCATCATACTGCCAAGTGAAGATGTCTGCCAACTCCTTTAGCAATTCTCCATAATCAGCCCTTTGTTTTTCAGTCAAATGTGAGGCTAAGTTGACATGTTTAGGATCTTTCTCACTAGCCACATTATACTGCAAAACTTCTGAATCTTTTTCCCCACTTTCAAATTTGACAACCACATCATTGTTATCGAACAACCTTTCCAACGGGACCAAACCTTTAGGAATTCTGTTGGTAGACAACTGAACTATTTCATGTGCTACGATTTTGCTTCTGAACTTTGGCTCCTCAATTTCATTGTCATGTTCATTCTCCTGATCGATCTGCAGATCTGCAAACTCATCTATCACTACAAGGAATCTAGTGAGTTCAACATCATCTTCAAAAAACTTCCAAAATTTTACATTATCAGGGAGAGAGGGCCTATATTTAACTTGAATTTCGTAAGTCAATTTATGAGGCAGAGGGAGTATGAATGCACAAGCCAACACAGCCAATGAATCATCCAATTCATTCATTGCTCTAGGTATAAATGAAATCTTAAAATCTGTAAAATCGTGAATTGCCTTCAACACTTCATCTCTGTATGCCTTCAGCCTGACATGCTTTGCTTGAAAGGACTTATTCACCTGCTGAATAATCAAATCTACATATCCAAACACCTACAATTTTTTAATCTTCCTCTCTTTGGTTGTATTCATCCCCAGAAGTAGTGCTTCATACTTAGCAATATTATTAGTCACTTTAAAATCAAGTTTAAAGGACAAATGAGAAGTTTTCTTGGAAGGGGAAATCAATACCACTCCTGCTCCTGCTGAGTCTTTAGTGCAAGCACTGTCAAAGAACATGGTCCAAAGATCATCTTCTGTTGTTTATGTGGGATGAACTGTTGGTTTTCTGAGCAACAATGTATCTGGTAATGAATCATCAATTTGCAAAATACAAGACCCCATACCTGTGTCAACAGAATAGATACAATGATTGGATGGATTCTTTTAGTCACTGATTACATATGCCAACTGAGATTCCATGTATAACCTTCTATTCACCCCTCCACAGATAGGGATAGTAGCGTAGGAGAGATCCATTTGAATAGTGCCACATAGCCTCTTCATCCACGATCTTGACAACAAACATATAAATTTAGCTGGTATGTCTGCCACTACTATATCCATAACCATAGTCTTCATGGACGCTTGGGTTAAGGTTACAACCAAGTCCTTGATCATCCCAAGGCATTTGAATTTTTGAGAGTCAAAAGAGGAAAGATCATGATAAGACTTGGTGATCTCCATCCCAAGCTCATCCATGACTACCTTTGGCATCAAATTAGGCGAAGCCCCAGAGTCCAACAAATAGTTATGCAGTGTTTTCTCATGAATATTGAGAGAGATGTAAAAGGGAGGACAACTTTCATCTCTGTCTTCTATCATTTGGCCCAGAGTAATGATTGGTTTTTCATCATATATGTTGAGGATATTAGCAAAAAGGGATATAGATCGGGGATCTAGAGTTTTGAGGATATCCTTTTTGAACACTTCATTTTTCATCAATTTGACTAGAGGAATGGGAATTTTAATCTTTTGTATTTTAGCCTCAAAATTGAATGAATATGGGACTTCATCAGAATCTTTATCAGGAATCTTTACCTGATTCGAAGGAGCTTCCTGATTGCTTTGTTGTTCGACAGGGGGTTGACTTTCTAGAGTTTGATGCTTGACAGGGTCAACAGTCAAAGGATTTGCTTGCTGATTCTCTGATGTCTTTTGCTTAACAGGGGCCGTGCTCTTTTTAGGAGAGGCTGGTGCATCTTGTTGAGCAGTATCAGATTTAGATAAGAGGTTATATCTATTCTTATCTTCTGTTGTGAAAATTCCATCATCAATAAGATTATCTTCTGTCTGTTCAGTCATCAATGCTTCCTCATAGTCATGTTGTGTTAGATAAGATTTCCCTGTCTCTTCTCCAACACAATGAATGGTGCCTTCTCCACCTTCTTTATCTTCACCATCGCCTTCATCCATCATGACATTTTGAAGAGGGACCTTTATCCTCTGATCTTCAGTAGGATTCTTTTCTCTTTGCAAGATCTAAGTTGGCTGATTATTTCTTCTGAAGTTGTTGGGATTTTGATTCGAATTCCTACCTGCAGAATCATAAGTGCCTCTTCCCTTCATAGGCTATTTATTTTCGATCTTGATCTTAGATATCTCAGAGGTTAGAGACTCTAGCATCTTGGCCATTTTATCAAGTTTCGGATCAGCACTTGATGAAGATGAAGCCTCATTCTTTGGTCTTCTCCTATCAACATCTCCTTTCTGCTTCTGGGAGGCTAGAATATTTGATTCCACCTCCAGGGAAGCATCTTGCATGAGAGATAATGATGGTGACCTCCTTTCTCTCAACAGTAAGTAGAAATCTGAGTCAAAAGCATCAGAATATGTGATCTTGGCAGAAGCATCTGAAGGTTTTATCTCTGCTAGTATTTTTCCATACATTCGGTTAAATATTTTAGTGAAATCGGAGACTGACTCAGTACTTTGTTTCCTTAGGTTTCTGAATTCTGTGATATAATAGACAAAATCCCTTCTGTCACCCCAATGTTTCAAAAATATCTCATCCAGTTGCTCTATTCTAGCTATGGAACTAGCAGGGAGTTCTTTGAACCATTTCCTAGCATGGCCATCTAGGATTTGGACAAAAACTCGTGTCCAAACATCTTCTTCTTCAATATTAAGGTTTTCCACATAACTGTAAAAAGCCTCAATATGTTCTTCAACAGACACATCGCCTCCGCTTGTGAATTTGGGCATATACTTCTGATAGTATCCCATTGGCATGGCTGATACTGGGTTTGGCAATATGAGTGGTGCATACCTAGCAGCTAGGATCTGTTGCATCTTCGTCAAAGAAGGTGGTGTGGACATAATTATCAAGGGTGTGGAAGGTGATGGTGATTTATTTTTTGAGTCTTCGACACTGGAGGAATGCGAAGGAGGTGAATTTTCTAATGGGAAAGAGGTCTGATATGAAGCTCTGTAAAAATTTGCAAGCTGCTGAGCTAAATTTTCCTCACCTTTAGCAGATAGCTCTTGGAGGAGATGCTCAACAACAAGGAGGCTAGTATAAATGTTCAAATGATCCTCTTGTTGCTGAGAGTGAAAAGACTCAAGGGAATAAGAACTGTGGCTTCTTTCTAAAGTTTTGGGTGTTTTTTCAATCAAATTTAAATCTATCAATTTATCATCATTAGGATTTTTCTGTTGATAAAAAAGAATTTGTTCTTCTACAGAATTTACAACTGTTTTTTCATGAACACTCTCTGAAAAGAACTCAAATTTTTCTGTAGTAAATTTTCCAGAACTGAAAAGAGGATTACCTTCTGATTCTGATTTTGAAGTTTGACCTTTAATTGCTTTTCCTTTTCTGAGAATTAGTTCTAGATTGGACACTGGAGTGGAAGGTGATTCTTGAGGATTCTCCCTAGTACTGATCCTCTTAAGAGCCAGGATGAACTTGTGGAGTCACCAGATAGATAATTACAACCAACTAAAAATGTCTAATCTTTGTCTATCATCAAAGATCAGCTCTATGTCGTATCCCAGGAAAGCAGAACTTGAATTTCATCTCCCCGGCAACGACGCCAATTTGTTATCACTCCAAGAAACTCCTTAGGGTTGTAGGCTAAGGATGCTTGGTAACTTAGAAAAAATGTGTGTATATGCTTGGAACAATGGGGTCTCAGATGATCAACATAATAGACAACTCATACATCTAAAGAAACAATGCTTTCAGGAAACAATAATCAGATCAAGTAAATTGAAAGGAGAGGATGAAGAACACTATTCTTGATTGCCAAATACAACTGAATGTAGGGCTTAATGCAATATAGCGAGGAATCCTTTAATTTCAAGTCTATGAGCTCAATAAAGAGATAATAGTCTTCAAGAACTAAAATAAACTGAAACAAAGTACAGAAAAGGAAAGATGGACAATTTTGATATTGAAAACGAAAGGAAACTAAACTTTATTTTTGCAAATAAGAGTCTATACAGTGGCACAAAATATCTCCCAGTTTGAACCTTTGTTTCTTAGAAAAGATAGGCATTTATAGCCTTTTACAATCAGTTTTAAAGATTCTAAAAACTTGGATCTATATCTAAAAATAACAATTTAAATCCAACTAAAAAACTAGATAATAAAAACTTAATGACTAAACTAGCATTTGAATTGTCTTCAATCTCAAAATTTGACATCTGTATTCTTCAGCTTCTGGAACCTGTGGTGTCATGAAAACATGCAGAGGCACCTGTCTTGGCAGCTGGATTTCTTCAGTTGTTCATAGCAGATACTTTAGGAAATTTGTTTAGCATGTGGTTCTCAAAATTCCCTCGAATCTCTGATGCAGATTCCTTTGCAAGCAAGTTGTTATCCCCTTGATACTCTGGAACTTCTTTATAACCTGTGAAAAATGATCTGCTCCATCCCTAGCTTCCACAAATGCTTTTTCTGCTTTCACCAGCTAAATCACCTTGTGATCTGCTGGTTAGTTGGTGAAAGCACTGCCTTTCACCAGCTAACTGGTTGCAAAATTATGTTGTGCGCTGGTGAAAGCTCTGCCTTAGCCCAAAATAACTTTCACCTCCAAAACTGCGATTTCAACAAAAACTCAATGTGTCTCTGCTTTATCCCCTTGCATATTCACAACAACTTGAGCAAGCACTTGCAAATATGGGTGTGATTTTTTCTTTTGCTTCAATTTTCTAATTTTTCTTTTAAGGCGCTTTGCTAGCCACCATAGACTGTTATAGTCTTTGGTGATCTTCTGCTTTCTCTTCTTTTCCTTGACACTTTCACGAGCCAGCTTTTCAAATGCAGCATTGGTTTTTGCAAAATTATTAGACAACTTCTCGTATCTTTCCTTTATTACCCTCTCTAAGACCTCCTGCTGAGCGATCACTTCTTTGAGATGTTTGATCTTCTGTGTTTTTTTCGACTTGGTGCTCTTTGAAGTTTCCCCTTCCTCGATGTGAGTAAAGGTCTCACATTTCTGTGAAGACTCAATGAAGTGGTCAGGGATTTTGATGTCAGGGATCTCATCTTCTTCCTCTGGTTCTGAGTCTGTATATGGAAAGTTTAATACATTTCTTTTCCTTTCTGTAGGTTTCTCTGTAGTAGTTGCAAAATCAAACTTTTTTCTCAACCTGTGAGATCTTACACCAGAAATTCTGTCTTCCGGAGGTCCTGGAAGACTTCTTCTCTTCCTCGAACTACTTTGAGGAGTCAATTGCTTCTTTCCAACTTTCCCCTGTTCATTCACGGGTTGTTTTTGATTTTCAAAGCCCTCCCAAAATAGAAAATGTTGCCAGGTCCTTCCCTTCTGTCTTAACTCCTCCAGAATGATCAATTTAATAAGGCCAAAGTGGCACAGTGTGTTCTTCATGCTTAGGGGTTCAACTCTAATCTTTTTACAGACCTTAGTTAGGCTCTTGTGTAAGAAGAAAGGTAGATTGAGGAGAGTTTTACCTGTGAAGTGATCTAAGAGCTTGAAGTGATACAACATCAATTTGTCATACCTCCCTTATGAAGTTATGTAGAGTTGGATTCCATTAAACAAATCCTGCCACTCATCCTCTAAATGGGAAACTGGCATGCTCTTCTTCCATGCACTATGCTTGAATTCCTCCTTCAAATATGCTATGAAATTCAAGTTTTTAGTGGCCGTCATTTTGAACCAACTCTGGCCCGACCTTGGTAAGCTGGTCACTGCAGTGATGGAAGCTTCATCCAAAATAATCTCTAAGGACCCAACACAAGCCTTATTCCTGTCATATGTTTTAGCAAAAGCCTCTGCTGTTGACTGGTGGCAACCATTCTGCAACCTCTCAACAAATTCGATACAACCCACGTTTGAGAAGTATTTATTCACTTCTGGATGCATCTGTAGGAAGGATAGACTGTCCAACTCTTTTCTCAGTAAATAACCACTGCGTCTCCTCTCCATCTGCAACCCAAAATCCCAAACAATTCTGCACACATAACACAACAAACTGCTATTCAGGCCGAGGTATCGCGCTGGTGAAAGCACTTGGCTCTGTCTTTCAACATTAGAAACTTAGTATACATTTGTGAGTGATGTATGTTGGGGAAGTGATGAACCGATTTGATGGTGTCAGCCAGGTAGTACATCTCCAGTACCTGCGATAATGGATTCAAATTCACCATGATTGTGAAGCATGCTTCGCTGAACAAGATCCACTTTTTCAATCCGATTTAGACGTGCAACTCGAGTTTCCATCATTATTCACTTTCACCAATGCAATCATTCTTGATTGCATGACGTGGGATGATTGTATCATCATTTGATTTTTAAAACATGGATAAACGCATGTGATTCTCACTTTCATCAGCTAATGGCCCGTGAGAAGCGCTCCTCGGCTGTTAAAAATCGATGCTTTCACCAGCGCACAACCCGTGAGAAATGTCCTTTAGTTGTTGAAACTAACCACTTTCACCAGCTAACCATCACTTTCAAAACACATGTTAGCTGTTGAAATCATTTTATGATTTTTTTTAAAAAGAAGACCTTTATGGGTCGTTTTATTTCTAAGACAAAAATCAAAACCTAAGTCCTACTACTAGAAAAACTCAAAACCGAATTTGAGAACACTACCAATAGCAATGCTATCATCCACAAAATGCAACCAAAGTGACAGATTCATTTTGGGAGCTAACACATGGCAGTCACTCATGCAAGTAAGGAAGTAGTATGGTTACAAAGATTGTTTTCAGGTATTGGGTTGGTA
Organism: Picea engelmannii; assembly: GCA_009831015.1. Lineage (NCBI taxonomy): Eukaryota > Viridiplantae > Streptophyta > Pinopsida > Pinales > Pinaceae > Picea > Picea engelmannii. The sequence continues at coordinate 58,780 of ML825315.1, read as the reverse complement.
CAACAAGCTGTAAGGATAGAGTGTGACAGTTAGAGTGCAATTTTTTTGGCAAAGAACCCTTCTTATCATTCAAAGACAAAGCACATTGATGTTCAATATCACTTTGTGAGAGACATGATTGAAGAAAAGAAAGTATCACCGATGAAGGTGGACACTTTGAAGAATGTTGTAGACTCATTAAAAAAATCTATGAGCACTGAGAATTTCTCTTGGTGTAGAGGATCCATGGGCATTTCTTCCCTGGATTTTTGACTATGTAAACCTGTAACCCCCTGTATGCAAAGAAAACAACAAGTGGGAGAATGTTGGGTATGTGTTATATTCTTTGCACGAGTGGTAGTATATGAGCATATGTGTCGGGCGTGCATGGGGGTTAGATGGGGGCAGAGCCCCCCACATGGGGGTTTGGGGGCAGCGCTCCTGGAATTTTTTTTTCTGCCTCGAGAAACATGACACCTACCTTAGGAAACGTGTGATGTATTTAGGTGGTTTTTTCGACACATGGTTTTTTCCAATGGTTTTCTATTTCCAGTTAAGGAATTAGGGTTTTGGACTAATCCAGGTCATTGAGTTAGGGTTTTGGATGTTGCTGGCTCCTATATGTATATTGTATTGTAAACAATGTAACACAATGAATGAATATAATATATTCTAGTTTTCCCAGTTTGGGTTTCCAGGGGAAAAATCTTTGTGTAATGTTTGTATTTTCCATTGTATCTTTTCTGTTCTTTTCTGAATATCTGTTTATAGTAGACATTTTACAAGGTTAGAATTTACACCTCTCATCTAGGGAGGCATTCTCCATTAGGCCAAGTCTCACACAGAAGTACTCGAACTTTGTCTTGGCTATAGTTATCAACACTCCCTCTCAGCTAGAGAGGTATTCTTCATGAATCCAATTTGGTGAAGATGTTTGTAATATGCTCATGTGTAGGAAGGTACTGCATGTGTACTGCTTTCCTCTGCATCATGTCTCTAAAAAATGATATTTTATCTCAATTTTTTTTCGATCTATCATGAAACACAGGGTTCTCAAAGAGATTCACACAGCTCTGGTTATCATCATAGAATCCATATTTCGATCAAGTAAATCTGTCAGAAGCTTGTGAAGCCACACTACTTAAGGCACACTCAATGTTATATACTCTACTTCTGTGGTACTCAAGGCCACAGAGCTTTGTTTCCTGCTGCACCAGGAAACCATGGTAAACTTCATGGTAAACAACAATCGAATGTGCTCTTTCAGTCCACTATACTTTCTATCCATTATGCATATCCATACAAACTCTAGTCTACACTGGAGGCATATCTCAAGCCATATATAACTATGCCTCATGGATATCTCAATACATGTTTCGTTGTTTTCCAGTGAGTCTGTCTCGACTGACTCAAGAATTGGTTAAGTACATTCTCTGCATAGTATATATCGAGTCTGGGTTTAACCATATACATATGTGATCCAATCATCTGTGCAACAATCTCGTCTGAATCATCATCATTTAAAATTCATCATCATCGATGTAGGCATGGATTTTCATTCTATCATACTGAATTTCTTTAATATCCCCACTGTATATTTATTTTTACTTGGGAAAATCTCATCGATCCTCTGTGATACTTCTTGTCCCAATAAGTAGTGCATCATACCCAGATCCTTCATCTCGAAATCAGAAGTCAAGGCTTACTTGTATCTAGAAACAAGGCTTTCTAAATAAGTCACCAAAATTATACTCTTATCACCAACAATGTAATAATGTAGGTTTTGTATCAACAACACTCTTGCTGAAACCCAACTCATCAAGAATCCATCCATATGATGTGGTTTCCAACTCATGGATGGTAGTATGGATGAAAGTGTATCAAGCTTACTGGATAAAGTGTCTCATCATAGAAAAATCCCTCTATTTGTGGGAATCCTCTAGCTAAATATCTTGCTTTGTATTTCTCGACACTTCCATCAACTGCATGCTTGATCTTATAGATTCACTTGGAAGTCACCACAGACTTCCCTTTTGGTCTCTGAACAATATCTCATACATCATTCTTTAAGGTATACTGGTATTCTTCTTGTCATGGAAACTTGCCATACCTACTCACCCGTCACTTCTCCATGTCAAGAAGGCTCAGAATCAATGATGTGTCTCATGGATGAAGAGTAGCTAAAAAATCTCTTTTCTTTCTCAGGATGTGCCTTGAGGGCATTGTGTGTTCCTCTGTCACTTGTAGAGTTTATTGAACCTAGGTAGGCCATTTATGTCCTACTGCAATATCTCTAGGCATATCAACTGGAGCAACTGGATCAGTTGGAATAATGTATGTATCCCTCTAAACTGCTGAAGGGAGAGAATGTATTGTCTCACTGTCAATATCCATTTGAGATTCTATGGATCTTTGAAGGGTTATCTCTTCTTCAAAATAAACATCTCTTCTAGTCTCAATCTATCTCTGACTAGGGATGTAGATCTAATATGTATTCAAAGATTCACTATTATCCCATAAATGTATCCATCCTCCCTGAAGGGTCTAGCTTGGACATTTTCTCTTTGGGTACATGAAAAATACATACAACACCTAAATACCCTGAAGTTTTAAATCTTTGGCTTCACTCCGGTGAAGGATTCTTCAGGAGTTATGTTCTTCAAAATCTAGTGAGGACTCATATATTGTGTCATGCATGCTTCTACCCACAAAATCATAGAAGGATTATGATCATGTATTATTGCATTGATTGCCTTAATGATGCTTATGTTCTTCCTCCTTATCAAATTGTTTTGACTCCCTCTGAAGTATGAAGTATAACCATCTTCCTTTGTTGTTAAACTGCCTAAAACAAGAGAACAAACAAAAGGAAAAAAAACAATAATATCTCCTAAAGGAGAATAATGAGTACATATCTAAAATCAAAACATTTTAAGGATTGTTCTCACAACTACAACACTTATTTTTAATGTAGCAACTTTAGAAATGTAGGTTAGAGGCATGATAATTAAAACAATTAAACCTAGAGTCTTCACTTCCAGTGTGTTGTTCCTCTGAATGCACTGTGATCCCTCTAGATCCATGACTTCAACAAAGGTTCCTTCCTCCTGCAATTTCCTTCATGACAATGATACAAATAATATATACAAGTGCATACCTAAGGATGCTAATATGATTTCTCCAATGGCACTTGGATGATCTCTGTCCTCTGAGATCTTTATGAATAAGACATTTGTGGTGTCACCTTTTGTCATATTTGTTATTTTGAAGATGGCCCTTCAATGTAAGGGCTTGAGTAGATGATTGACTTCCTTGTCTTGACATCATCTTCCTTCCATTCATTGATAGTTGTCTCTGGTAAACCTTTTTGTATAACCCACAATAAGTCTTCCTCTGAAGTCTTGTATTCCAGGAACTTTAAGTTGCTTGATCCATCAAGCATATCTTCCATCATAGTTTTGTTCATCATATTTTTGGATTCTTCACAAACACTTGTCAACTGGGCTAGAAAACCTAACGACTAGGCTAGGCTAGCACTTTTAGGTTTTGTTGGATTTATGACTGCCAACAATAAGCCTTTGAAAGATAGGAGTACACTGGTAAGCTGAAGAGCTTCTTCAAAGAGTTGTGGAAACCCTAATTCTGAATTTTCTGCAGAAATTAGCGAAACCATAGAAACCCTAGGGCCAAAAAGTCAAAATGCTAGAAAATGCAATCTAAATATTGTTGGAGGTGTCCTGAAGGAGTTCATACAATCCTATCCTCTTTTTATCCCTAATGTCCAAGTGCCACATGCTAAAACCTCTCAGAAAGGTAGGTCGTACGAAATTTATGGAAACCTTAGGAGGGTCGTACAGTTTTACAGGAGAGAGAAGATGGCTGAAAATTGCTTGTGAATGGATTATTCAAGACCTATGCTCTGATACCATGTTTATTTTTCAATAAGCTAGGATTAAGCATGAATTTCATTCCATTTTTAGCATTTTAATTAAACCATAGAAAATTTGTTGCAACAACCAAGATCACAAGAAGAAACACCATGCACAAGTACACAAGAAGTATCTTGGGAAACCCTCCTCAACAAGGGAAGAAAACCCAACCAATACTTTGCTATATTATTCAAGAGAAATACCTCCATCACCATGAAATACTAGCACACAAAAGGGTTCTCACAAACCCTAGAATACTAGCACCCAAGAGAGGTGCACACTTTTCCCAAGAAGGAAGTACTTGCTGAAATTTCCAAACTCACACTTGTGTTATGATTCCTCAATGGGGAATTTACCTTTACTTATATTAGGTTGAACTTGTCAACAGTAGTGTCTATTGACACAACAAGGCTGACCTTAATAACTCATAATATAATTAATAATTACCACATTAATTATCTTTTACATTAAGGTGGGGCCAACCTGTACCCTTTAGATTACAAACAGGGTTACATGTAAGTCTGACTCTTGAAAAATATAGCAAGGGATATCATACACCCACTAGTGCTCATCCACTAGGCACACATTGATCCAGAATTGGATCCAGGAGCCAGATGGGGCTAAAAGAGGCCTCAAAGTTCTCAGAATCTCTTCAAAACATATGTGTACATATGCCTCAACATTACGAACCCAATGCAACTTGAATGGGATCAAATGGACGTGGTATTCTCAAGATATCGCGGTCTGTTCATTTCGCCAAACAGTCAAAAAAAAATTTGACTGTACAGTCCGTACAGTTCCACGTGGCAGCTGACTATACAAGACGTACGACCATACAACTGATGTGGTAGGGTATAGTTGGCACTGACATGGGAAGACAGGTGGACGAGTCAAGAAGTGACATGTGTCACCACTGCAAGGGTGACACGTGGCATGTCCATACGGGATGACGTGGAAGGTATAGTTGGCATGGGCTGACGTGGCAGGTTGCTAACTGGGCATGATAGAAGACAAGTGGTCGAATGAACTGTTGACACATGACATATTGAGGGAAACTAGCATGGTGCCACATGGCCTAGACATGGGTTGCCACATGGCACCTGTTCGTTGGTTAATGTTTATTGCAAAATAGTATGGAGCGCACAGGATTTAAACCCGTGACCTCTGGTCCGGGTCGACAAACGGTTTGGCAGGGCCGGGCTAGCCATCCCGCACATGGTATTACTTGATAACTATAGTGGGAAAATTATAGTTAAAGTGATATGGCGGTTCAATTGGCAGAAAATAGTGGGTTGGGGCCTAGCCCCCAGCCTCGACACATTATGCATACGACTATGCCATATAACCTATTCTTTGACACTTGGTGCACATTTGCAGTTTGGTGCCAATTTTGTTTGGGAACGGATTTTGTTGATAACCCTCGATTCTTTACCATGGAACCACACGATGTGACCTTGCTTCTTATGTTGTTTAGCAAGGAATGTATGGAGCATAGCCCCGATCCTGTGGGATAACATATGACCTGGTTTCTTTGGTTTTTAGCACGAAGGTAGGGGTAAGCCTCGGTCGGTCGGGCTATCCCGCTGACCAAGGGATTAACCATGGGATACACTATCGAGGGGCCTTTATAAATGTTGAAGTTTGTGGAGGGAACAAGACATGACCATATGGCCGATACCCATGAGACCAAGGTTGATATACAATGCACCAGCCCAAGGCCACATGGGGGTACCCCACATGACCAGGAGCCCTAAGAAAGGGGGGATGCGCCCAATTTATTTGCAAATAGTGGGTTTATTACTTTATTATATGATTTTTAAATGGATTTTAGCCTGATATTGGGAGATTTAATCCATTTTTGGAGGATCTTGGGCACTTTTTGAGGCCAGATCTTGGGGGGAAGTTGGGAGATGGTTACCAACTTCAGGCCTATATAAACCAGAGGCTCTTGAAGCTAAGGGAGGAGGTTCAAAACAATTTTATGCTGCCGAATTGTTGAGCCAAATCCATTGTTATGCAGGGAAGCTATTGAGGAGCACACCTTTGCGGGTCATTTCTAGGAGCTCCGTTCATCTGATTTCAGTGTCGTTGGTTTTGTTGGGTTATAGAGATCCGGTAGAATAACACCAGATCAATTTGTAACCTTTTGGCACTGTTGTGATGTACTTTTAAATATTTGAACAGAAAAAAGAAAGCCTCACCCACTGAGACAAAGGCCTAGAGATGTAGGCGAGATTTCCGATCTCCGTTTTCACTTTGGTGTTTTATGGTTTGTTGTTATTCTTTCTTATGTTCAGATACGTATATTGTTTAATGGATACTTTTTTTCCTCTTTCATTCTTCCTCTTTCATTAGTTTACTAAATGGTAATTTAACTCATGCATAATAACTCAACCATTCTCATTTTAAAGATCTTTTTAGATCACACATCCATATGTGCTCAACCACAGGGATGTCCACATCTCTATCTCACCACGTCTCACAGGAGAACCACACTCACTAGTTCTCAACCACTAGGATCACATTCACCTTTGCTCATCCATAGGCACGTCCAACTCAACAGATATTATTTCTCACTGCATTACACAAGAGAGTCATCTGGAGTTCATTACCTCAACTCTCTTCTTAGAGGAGGCTAATACATCATTTCATCTTTGTCTCAGAACGATGCACCCAACTCATGGTATTTCACACGTTCACTTGTGCTTAACCACAGGTGCGTCCAACTCAACAGATCTTCTTTCTCACTGCATTACATAGGAGAATCATCTGGAGTATCATCTTAACTCTCTGCAAGGAGGAGGCCAACACAACGTTCCAGTTCTATCTCATATAGGAACCACACACCCAACTCATGGGATATTTCTCAGGTCTGTGTCTTGGAGGATGTCTCATGCATCTGTAATCATCAACACCTTTATCCTATGAATTCATTGGTGGAAGTATCTTTCAGGTTCTTCGATAAAAGGAAGAGTGCCTTGAGAAGATATCCTTGTAGAGGATCTATTAGGAAAGGGTTTATTACGTTGATTTTATAGATAATATTACAAAAATCTCATCAAACTTTAATCTAAGAATTCTAAATCAGGAAGTGGACTTTCTCCCTGGAAACAACGACTAAATGTTACTACTCAAAATCTATACTAAGGGAAATGTCCTGACCCAATGAGATATCCTAGCAGCAACTACTAGGAAAGACACCCACTATAACCTCAGTGGCTTTGCCTCTCTCTTTAAGGCTAAGATGAGGGTTTCCTAACCTAAGGAGGGTATTCCTATGGTCAATCAAGCTAGAATCATTGGTAAAAAATGGGATCTTGGCTTGAATAATGGTTGAAGACTACTCACTCTCAATATTGATATCAATTTGATGTATGAAAGTGGTTTAAATCTTCTCACTGATGTTAATTCCAACAACCTTATGAAGTATTCTAGTGAAACTTAGATGGAAAAAGACACCAAGAAAATTAGAGCATGATATGAACCATGTGACTCATTTTTTTTTTGTGTAACTCACTCCACTATGTCATCAATGAGGATCTGATTTTATTCCAATGTATGTGTCTTGTAAAGTGAGATATCAAGATAAAAGACTATAAATCAAGATCACCATTGTTATGGATGATAGTCAAGATAATTAAGTTCTAAAGTATGCTCCAAAATGGACTATGTAAAGAGATATATCTAAAAAATGTAAAATAAAGTCCCATTTTAAAGATAACATAGTGTTATGATCCAACGCCTTAAAAAATGATAAAAAGACAATGAAAACAATCCACTTCGAGGGGGGGGAATCCTTTTACATTATATCCAATTCAAAATACCATATGAGATGAGATAAGATGATTCTAAGACTAGGTCTCCTTGGTTTGTGTGTGTGTGTGTGTGTGTGTGTGTTTATAGAAGACAAAGGGTACAATTATAATGAAAAGGTACAGTGAAGGGTTCTAGTCGACATTATACCACTATAAATGTAATAATTCAATATCTATGGATTGATAAGGGGTTTTACACATAACATGGGGCTTTGTATAGGTCTTAACATTACCCTCCCCTTCAAACAAGTGTTGTCCTCAACACTTTACTAACTATAGATGTTTCTACATGAAGAACTCATCTTCTCATGTTTCCTCTTCCACTGGTAGGTTCTTCCATTTGACGAGGTAGTTTGTAATTGCTAGATTTAAAAACTACTTAATCCTTATTTAGATGATTATTTATGGTTCTAGTACAATTTTCCCTTATTCATCAATCTTTGGTAAAATAGTTTAGACTAGGATCTTGTTTCTGATTACCTTCTTTATGTAAGAAACATGGATGACTGGATTTACACGTGAATATGGAGGYARCTCCAATTTGTAATCTRTTATCACCCTATAATTTATAGGATCAACTGGTGACTGAAATGTTATCTCTTTAGTATTTTTTGTTTGTCAAACGATTTTTCATTCTGCAAATAATTTGAGAAAAGAAAGAAAAAGAAAAAGAAAGAAAAAAGAAAAAGAAAAGAAAAAGAAAAAGAAAGAATAAAAGAGGGCATAAAAAAGAATTTCAATTAAATCCCCATGCAATAACAGTGACTTGGTCCATACCTTTCAAGCATGGCCAAGTTCTTTTAAATTGATGTTGATAGGAATAGTGAATAARCTTGGCTAAGATTAAACAGTTTAGCCAAGCTTATTCACTATTCCTATCAACATCAATTTAAAAGAACTTGGCCATGCTTGAAAGGTATGGACCAAGTTCTTTTAAATTGATGTTGATAGGAATAGTGAATAAGCTTGGCTAAAATGTTTAATCTGGGCTAATTGTCATAGGAAGTTAGGTTAGAACATAGGGTAGTTTGCTTTATTTTCAATAAAACCAGCTCGATGATCAATCTTGGACCATGTATTGGATGCTTAAAAGGTTGTTTGTCTAAACCCTTGGTGATGTAAACATGTAAAAGATTGGGAAAAACCCATGATATGCACTTATCCTAAGTTTCTCTGGGTGCATATGCTTTTCGCACCCACATTTATGCACCGCTCATATATCAACGGTCCAGATGAGCGCGCCCAGATCTATGGTGGACAATTCTTTCTGGACCCCCCCAACCGTTCTACCTTTAATTATGGGGGGGGGGGTTCTGGAATCTCAGATAATGTATGCGCACATCTTGATGACCCAAGTTTCGGTGCTTAGATTTACAATCTGTATTGGATTCCGGACCCCCCCATCCGTTCTGCCTTTAATGGAGAGGGGGGGTCCGGAATGTGTGTTAAAGATAATGCACAGATCTGTAGTCGAAAGGAAAGCATGAATATTGATGGCTCAAGGTACTTTTCGGACCCCCCCGACTGATCTACCTTTAACGGTGGGGGGGGTCCGGAATGGAATTTTACTCTGGCGGGCCCCTATCTATACGTGGCATGAATCTATTGGTCCCAAGTCCCACTGCCTATTACTGTTTGACATACCTCATCCCCTCTTAACGTCATTATCCACCTTTCCCATAAAATTCACATCCAGTAACTTCGTCAGCCCTTCTCCCTCATTCACCCGTGGCAAGTCCCCTCACCATGATTTTTTCCCCCAATCAATAACCACCACATCTCTCATCCGTATCCCTCAGTCATTGTCACCTGCCATCTCACATTCTAAATGAACCATTGGCCATTTATTACTGTATAACCTATCCGTTAACCAGCTGACCTGTCTCTCGTGCCCAACGGATACCCATTTACTCAAAACTTCCCTCACCACTTCATTCCTTCACCATTTACCCACTCATCGCACCAGAAAATTTTACCCATTTTCCTCTTCGTTACAGTCAGTCGCCCTCATCTACATTCATCCCCACTAATGTTGTTTTATTTGAAGGCATTGTTACCGTAATGGCGCCAAAGTCAAAACGAACAGAAGGAGAGGAGAATTCGTTTCTCCCGCCTCCTGTCGACCTCGACAGGATTCCACTGGTCGACAAAGATTACTTAATCGTAGACACTAAGTGTGATTTCAACTTCGCAGACCTTCAGTCATGGCTTAAAGATGTTTTCCTAGACTAGAGCGATGAAATTGGACTCTGGGAGTCCAACCTACCCTTGTATCTCTTCCCCCAGATTCACCATTTCCCAGAGTTCGCCCTCAAGTGCCAAACCCACTATATTCCCGAGAAAATAGCCATCGTATCCTCGTCCGGGGAAGTTCTTTTCCTCATCACGCCAGAAACCATCGACCAAATGATGAAAATATCCCGAGCCAACTCTGCCTCACCTTTTAACCTTGAAATCATTACAGACTTATACCAGAAGATGACGTTTCCTCAAAGAGCTCAAATATTTGATCTTTTTCTTCCACAGTCCGCGCAGCTCCCCGCTACAAATCCCCCTTATCCTTCCTCCATGTTCTCAACATAAGGAAACTAGGTTATCATGTCGTTATGTGACTTGTTGGGTTATTATTCATATCAGTGGGTAGATGAACCCATTCTGGTATTTTTGTCAATTTTCTCCACCGATGAGAAGCCCACTACACAATTCAACTTCAGCAAGTTCATGGTGGACAACATTCACGAGAAATTCACCAATTTCGCCACAGAAGGCATGTTCCGGTATTCTTCGATACTGGCATACCTGTTCGTGTTCTTCCAAGTGGACACATTTTCTTTTTCTTTGCAGAAGATGGATAGAGATGACAGACCCCAGGCAGTAATCGCATGGACTTCCTTGCTCAGACATAATTTAATGGAATTCAGTTTCAAGCAGTTCATCGATCAATTCTACCACCTAGTGGTGAATATGCTCAGCGGCAGAACTGAAACCAGGATTAATGATGAAGTTCAGAGTATCCTACATCTCTTGGATCATACAAATATTGGTGATTGGTACCTCTACCAAAATCACACTAAGATCAGAGTCTATGGGTGCGAGTTGACCCCACATAAACTGCCCAAATACTTACCTGTCAGATTTTTTTCTCTGGAATACATAAGACAGATGATAAACTTGGATGATATTCATTTTGTGTCTTTGAAGTGTTATCACTCCAAGAAACCCTTTGTGGTTGTAGACCAAAGGTGCTTGGTAACTTAGAAATAATGGTTTTTATGTGTTTGGGACAATGGGGTCTTTAACGATTCAATGAAATAAACACTCATCACACATCTAAAGAAGCAGTGCTTTCAGAAAAAAATAATCAGATCAAATAATTTGAAAGGGGGATGAAGAACACTATTCTTGATTGCCAAATACAAATGAATGCAGGGCTGAATACAAGATAGAGAGGAATACTTTAATTTCAAGCTTATGAGCTCAATAAAGAGATAACAGTCTTTATGAACTAAAATAAACTGAAACAAAGTACAAGAAATGAAAGATGAAAAATTATGATATTGTAAACGAAAGGAAAGTGAACTTTATTTCTGGAAAAAGAGTCTATATAGTGGCATAGAATATCTCCCAGTTTGAACCTTGATCTAATATAAAAAATAGGCATTTATAGTCTGTTACAATCTGTTTTACAGATCCTAAAAACATGGATCTGTATTTAATAAAAGCAATTCAAATCTAACTAAACAACTTTGAAGATAAAGACTTAACAACTAAACTTAGCACTCGAATTGTCTTCAATTTCAAACATTCACCATTTGCATCCTTCATCTCCTGGAATCTTTGATGTGATGCAATGTGGTAAAACACTTGTCTGGACAGTTGGATTTCTCCAACGTTCATGATCGATATTTGAGGAAGTTGTTTTTCATGTATTCCCAAAATTCTCTTGAACCTCTGATGCTGAGTCCTTTGCATGTGATCTGATAGTCCCTTGATACCCTAGAACCTCTTTATAATCTGCAAAAATTGACCTGTTCTGTCCTTGGTTTCCAAAAATTCCTTTCCAGCTTTCAACAACTAACTCGTTTAATATTTCGCTGGTTAGCTGGTGAAAGCGCTGCCTTTCACCAGCTAATGAGTCATAAAATATCGCTTTGCACTGGTGAAAGCTCCGACTGCACCCAAAATGAGTTTTCACCTTCAAAATTTTGATTCTATCAAAACTCAGTGTGTCTCAGATTTCTCACCTTGCATATTAACAATGACTTGAGCAAGTACCTTCAAATCTGGATGGGATTTTTGCCTTTGTTTTTGTTTCAATCTTCTTATCTGTCTTTTAAGGCGTTTGGCAAGCCACCATAGGCTATTGTAATTTTTGGTGAGTTTTTTATTTCTTTTCTTCTCTTTAACACTTTCCCGATCCAATCTCTCAAACGCAACATTGGTTTTGGCGAAGTTATCAAACAACTTCTTATACCTTTCTTTGATCACTCATTCCAAAACCTCTTGCTGGGCAATTACCTCTTTCAGATGCTTGATTTTATGAGATTTCTTTGACTTGGAGATTTTTGATGTTTCTCCTTCCTCTGTCTCAGTGAAGGTCTCATAGTTTTGTGCAAACTCAGTTGACTGCTCAGGACTCTTGGTGACAGGGCATTGATCTTGTTGTTCTGATTCTGAGTCTATATAGGGCAAGTTTAATATATTGGTTCTCTTCTCTGTAAGCTGCTCTGTGGGCTGTTCTATAGTGGTTTCAAAGCTTAACCTTTTCTTTGACCTGTGGGAATTTACTCCAGAGATTCTATCTTCTGGAGGTCCTGGCAAGGTCCTTCTCTTCCTTGAACTACTTTGAGGAGTCGGCTGTTTCTTTGATCCTTTCCCCTGTTCATTTATAGGCTGAGTTTGTGTTCAAAACCCTCCCTGAATAGAAAATGTTTCCAGATCCTTCCCTGATGTTTTAATTCCTCCAAAATGATCAAATTAATGAGGCCGAAGTGGCACAGAGTATTCTTCATGCTTAGGGGTTGAGCCTTGATTTTCTTGCAGACCTTGGTTAAACTCTTATGTAAGAAAAAAGGAAAATTGAGGAGAGTCTTGCCTGTAATATGATCCAGGAGATTAAAATGATACATCATAAGTTTTTCATACCTGCCCTCTGAGGTAATGTAGAGTTGGATCCCCTTAAACAGCTCATGCCACTCCTCTTCAAGATAGGAAACTAGAATGCCCTTCTTCCATGCATTGTGCTTGAACTCCTCCTTTAAATAAGACCTGAAATTCAAGTTTTTGGTGGCCGTGGTCTTGAACCAGCTCAGACGCATCCTTGGTAGGCTGGTCACTGCAGTGATGGTAGCTTCATCTACTAATATTTCCAATGACCCAACACGAGCCTTATTCCCATCGAAAGTTTTGGAAAAAGCTTCTGCTGTCGACTGGTGGCAACCATTTTGTAGCCTTTCAACGAATTCAATACACCCTGCATTTGAAAAATGTTTCTGGACTTCGGGATGTGTCTGTAAAAAAGATAGGTTGTCCAGCTCTTTTCTAAGTAGAGAACCACTGCGTCTCCTCACCATTCTGTAGCTTGAAAACCCCAACAATCTGGTATATCAACCCCTGCAACTGCTATTAGAGCCGAGGTTTTGCGCTGTTGAAAGCACTCGGGAGTCAGCTCTGTTTTCTAACATTTGAAACTTTAACAAACCTTCATGAACAATGTGTGATATGGAAACAAGGATTTGATTTGATGTTGTCAGACCAGCAGTACAACCTCTGTACCTGATTTGCTGAATTCGAAATTACCATTCCCGACGCCATGAGTGCGCAGCATGCGCCACTGAACCAGATCTACATCGTAATCCTATTTTGATTTGAAAAACTGAGTCTCCATCATTACCCACTTTCATCAGTGCATGATTTGGATTTGCATGACGTGGGATGATCATATCATCATTAGCTTTTAGAAATGTGGATAAAACGCACGTGATTCCCGCTTTCTCCAGCCAACAGCCCATGGAAAACGCCCCTTAGCTGTTGGTACTTATCGCTTTCACCAACGCATGATCCTGTGGAAAACCTCCTTTAGTTGTTGAAATTTTTCACTTTCATCAGCGCACGATCCCATAAGAACTGCTCCGTAGCTGTGGAAAGTCTTCACTTTCACTAGCACGCAAACCGCGACCATGCTTCTTTGGATATTTTGAAATTCAATGCTTTCAGCAACACACAAACCTATGAAAGATGCTCCTTAGCTGTGGAAAGTTGCCACTTTCACCAGCTAACACTCATCTTTTGGACACACGTTAGTTGTTGAAAGTAAATTATGAAAATTTTGAAAAGAAGACTTTTGTGGGTTATCTTACTCCTAAAACAAAATCAAAACCTAAACCTTGCAGCTTAGAAAAACTCAAAAATAATTTGAGAAAACTACCAATAGCCATGCTATCCACCACAAAATGTGACCAAAGGGACGGGTTCATTTTGGGAGCTAATATTTGGCTCCAGCTGGGATGGGAATCTCCCTGTGAGGTGACCAAGAACCTAGCTAGACTCAGTAGCCTTATTACAATTTGAAACTGAAAATTGAAAAATAGTTTGCTAGTACCATTGGGCATGGAGTTATTGAATGACAGAAATAAAGAAAAAAGAACTGAAAAATAAATATGTACAAGTAGAACAGGGCTTCAAAGGAAGCCTTATGAGAAATAGATCTTCAGGAAGCACCTTTTGAAAGGGCCACCTGCTACTGCCTCACCTGGAAGAGTTTGGAGAACAAAGGTATTGTTCTGCTGCACCACTGTTATGACAAAAGGACCTATCCAGAGAGCCTCAAATTTTCCGTGTTTCCCCTTCTCTTGCCTTGCTGCATCCCACTTTAAGACTAAATCCCCTATTTTGAAGACATCTGATTTGACTTTCTTGTCGAAAGTTTCTTTGATTCTTTCTTGATGCAATTCTGTTTTTTCCAAGAGTTGTTGTCTATCTTGCTACAGTTCTACCAAATTATGAATTCTCCTGGTCAAATCATTTGGTTCAAAATTAGTTTCTTGTAAGAACTTTGCAACCGACAATGCAATTTGAATAGGAAATATGGCCTCAGCACCATACACCAACTTGAAAGGAGATGTACCAATTGATTTCTTACATGTAACCATGTCAGCCCACAAGGAAAACTTCAGTTTGGAATCCCAACCTCTGGCATTTTGTTCAAGAAGCTTCTTTATGATTTTGACTAAACTCTTGTTGGATGACTCAGCTAGGCCATTCCCTTGTGGATAGTAAGTTGTGGAATGTACCAGCTGAATTCCCAGCTCTTCACACAATTTCACCAAGTTTTTATCTTTGAATGCAACAACATTATTAGTGACCAACCTCTTGGGACAACCAAATCTGGCAAATATGTTTTCTTGCAGAAAATTTATAATGACAGTATGATTGGCGTTCCGGGTGGGAACAACCTCAATCCACTTTGTAAAGTAATCGGTGGAAACCAGGATCCACCGGTGCTGACCACTGGGAGGCAGATGAATTTCACCTATGAAGTCCAGGCCCCACTATTGGAAAGGCCCTGTGACCACTATAGGTTTGAGGGGAAGAGACTTTAGTTGTTGTTTACCTTCGAATCTCTGACATTTGTCACATGTTTTCACAAACTGATACACATCTGAAAATAAGGATGGCTAGTAGTAATCAGATCTTAAGATTTTGTGTGCAATGGTTTTCCAATAGTGATTTCCCCCACATTCACTATTATGAAACTCAATCATGACCTTAGCTGCCTCTTCTTGGTTTACACACCTCAACAACAAACCTATGGGATTTTTCCAGAACAACAAGTTGTCATTGATGCAAAAATTTATAGCTTGGAGCTTCAAAGCCCTTCTTTGGGTCTTTGTCAAATCTGATGGGACTGATAAAGTTTGCAGAAACTGAATAATATGACTGTACCATTTGCAATCATCTAAGTGAGTTGAGACTTTCATTTCCTCACCCTCTTTGTTCTCTAAAGACTGAACATTTTCTGCATTGATACTCATCAGATTTATGTCAAGCAGCCTGCAATTTTCCTCTGCCAGAAGTTTGGCAAGGCCCTGACCTTTCACAAGTTTTTCTGGTTTGATTTCGACATCGAATTCAATCAATCTTGCTATCCGCTTACTCCTTTTTCCATCAATGTCAGGTTGGACAAGAACATCTTTAACTAAACTAGAGGGAATGAAAGCTATTACCTTTGCCTGAAGAATGTAGACTCTGAAAGCTTTCAATGACTTGACAAGTGAATATGCTTGTTTCTCCAACAATTCGTACTTTACCTCTGCGTCCCTCAAGACCTTATTGAAGAAGGCAATCAGATGCTCCTGATCATCAACATTTTTCTGCAAGAGTACCACTGCGATTGTATCACTGGAAGCAAATGAAAAAATGTAAAATACCTTGGAGAAATCGGGGCTGATCAAAACAGGGGTTGTTGTGATGGATTCCTTAATGGCATTGAATGAATGTCTGGCTGCTTCAGTCCATTTTACCTCAGAGTCTTTTCTCAACATAGCAGTGATATGCTTCATGAGTTATGCAAAATTTACTATAAACCTTTTGACAAAGTTAATAGTCCCAAGGAAAGACTGAATATCTTTCTTTGATCTAGGAAGAGATAGATTTTTAATTGCTTCTACCCTTTTTGGGTCAATCTTAACCCCATCAGCTGAAACAATATGCCCAAGTAATTTCCCCTCCTTAAGTGCAAAATTCATTTTTTTTGGATTAAGAGAGATGCCATACCTTCGACATTTCAGAAATGTCCTTCTTAAGTGCTGCAAATGAAGTTCGTGGCTTCTTGAGAAAACAATGATATCATCAAGATAAATCAGGACAAATTTATCTTTCTCTCCAACGAAAGAAATGTCCATTACTCTTTGGAATGTCGCTCTTGCATTCATCAATACAAAGGGCATATTCTCGTACATAAACGTACCCCATGGAGTGGTAAAAGCAGTCTTTTCCTTGTCTTCCGGATGGACAACAATCTGGTTGTATCCGGAAAACCCATCAATAAAAGACATCACCTTTGATCCTAACACCTTCTGCAGAATATGCTCCATTTTAGGCAGAGGTTAGTTGTCCTTCCTAGAGAACTTATTCAAATTTCTAAAGTCTACGTAGATTCTGATCTCCCCATTCTTATTCCTAACCGGCACACGATTCACAATCCATTCTGAATATCTGAGAGGAATGATAATGCGGGCATCCAACAGTTTCTTACTTTCTCTTTCCATTGTAGGCAACAAAAAAGGGTTGAAGGATCTAAGATTCTACCTGAATGGTTTGGTGTCTTTATTCAAGGGAATCTTATGTTGAATCACTTCTGTGTCAAAGGTCCTCAAATCATCATACTGCCAAGCAAAGATGTCTGCAAATTCCTTTATATTTTCTCCATAATCAGCCCTTTGTTTTTCAATCAAATGTGAGGCTAAGTTAACATGTTTAGGATCTTGCTCACTAGCCACATTATACTGCAAAACCTCTGAGTCTTTTTCCCCACTTTTCAATTTGACAACCACATCATTGTTATTGAACAACCTTTCCAACGGGACCAAACCTTTAGGAATTTTGTTGGTGGACAGCTGAACTATTTCATGTGCTGCGATTTTGCTCTTGAACTTTGGCTCCTCAACTTCATGATCATGTTTGTTCTTCTGATCAATCTGCAGATCTACAAACTCATCTATCACTGCAAGGAATCTAGTGAGTTCAACATCGTCTTAAAAAACCTTCCAAAATTTTACGTTATTAGGGAGAGAGGGCCTATATTTAACTTGAATTTCATAAGTTAATTTATGAGGCATAGGGGGTATGAATGCACAAGCAGACACAGCCAATGAATCAACCAATTCATTCATTTCTCTAGGTACAAATCAAATCTTTAAATCTGCAAAATCGTGAATTGCCTTCAACACTTCATCTCTGTATGCCTTCAGCCTGACATGCTTCGCTTGAAAGGACTTATTCACCTGTTGGATAATCAAATATGCATCTCCAAACACCTGCAATTTTTTAATGTTTCTCTCTTTGGCTGCATTCAGTCCCAAAAGTAATGCCTCATACTCAACAATGTTATTAGTAACTTTAAAATCGAGTTTAAAGGACAAATGAGAAGTTTTCTTAGAAGGAGAAATGAATACCACTCCTGCTCCAGCTGACTCCTTAGTGCAAGCACCGTCAAAGAAAATGGTCCATAGGTCTTCTTCTGCTATTTCTGTGGGCTGAACTGTGATCTGATCTGTAGGCTTTCTGAGCAGCAATGTATCAGGCAGTGAATCATCAATTTTCAAAATACAAGATCCCATACCTGTGTCAACTGAATAGATAAGATGATTGGATGGATTCTTCTCATCATTGATTACATATGCCAACTGAGATTCCCTATAAAGCCTTCTATTCACCCCTCCGAAAATAGGGATATTAGCATAGGAGAGATCCATTTGAATAGTGCCACCTAGTCTCTTCATCCACGATCTTGATAGTAGACATCCAAATTTAGGAGGTATGTCAGCCACCACTGTATCCATCACCATTGTCTTCATTGATGCTTGGGTCAATGTTACAGCCAAATCCTTAATCATCCCAAGGCATTTGACTTTTTGAGAATCAAAGGAGAAAAGGTCATGATAAGACTTGGTGATCTCCAGCCCAAGCTCATCCATGACAGCCTTTGGCATCAAATTGTGCGAAGCACCAGAGTCCAACAAACAATTATGCAGTTTTTTCTCATGAATATTTAAAGAGATGTAAAAGGGAGGAAAACTATCATCTCTGTCTTCTATCATTTGGCCCAGGGTGATGGTTGGTTTATCATCATAAATGATGAGGATATCAACAGAAAGGGATACAGATTGGGGATCTAGAGTTTTGAGGATATCCCTTTTAAACATCTCATTTTTCATCAGCTCAACTAGAGGAATAGGAATCTTAATCTTTTGTATTTCAGCCTCAAAATTAAAAGAATATGGAACCTTATCAACAAATTTATCAGAAACCTTTACCTGATGTGAAGGGGCTTCTTTATTTCTTTGTT
This sequence comes from Picea engelmannii, assembly GCA_009831015.1. Taxonomy (NCBI): domain Eukaryota; kingdom Viridiplantae; phylum Streptophyta; class Pinopsida; order Pinales; family Pinaceae; genus Picea; species Picea engelmannii. The sequence continues at coordinate 39,989 of ML825315.1, read as the reverse complement.
GTTCGACAGGAGGCTGACTTTTTGGAGTTTGATGGTTGACAGGGGCAACAATTTTCTTGGGAGGAGCTGATGATTTCATCTTTGAAGGATTTGCTTGCTGATATTTTGATGTCTGATCCTTTTTCTTAACAGGGGCAACAGTCTTTTCAGGAGAGGCTGGTGCGTCTTGTTGAGCAGCATTAGATTTGGATCGGAGGTTATATCTATTTTTATCTCCTGTTGTGAAAATGCCATCACCAAGAATATCATCTTTTGTCTGTTCAGTCATCAATGATTCCTCATAGTCATGTTGTGTTAGGTAAGATTTCCCTGTCTCTTCTCCAACACAATGAATGTCACCTTCTCCATCTTCTTGATCTTCACCATTGTCATCGTCCATCACAACATTTTGAAGAGGGACCTTTATCCTCTGATCTTCATTAGAATTCTTTTCTCTTTGCAGGATCTGAGTTGGCTGATTATTCCTTCTGAAGCTATTTGGATTTTGATTCGGATTTCTTCCTACAGAGTCATAATTGCCTCTCCCCTTCACAAGTTGTTTGTTTTCGATCTTGAGCTTAGATATCTCAGAGGTTAGAGACTCTAGCATCTTGGCCATTTTATCAAGTTTTGGATCAGCATTTGATGAAGAGGAGGCTTCATTCTTTGGTTTTCTTCTATCAGAATCTCCTTTCCGCTTCTGGGAGGCCAGAATATTAGATTCCACCTCAAGAGCAACATCTTGCATGAGATTTAATGTTGGTGACCTTCTTTCTCTCAACAACAAACAAAAATCTGAATCAAAAGCATCAGAATATGTGATCTTGGAAGAAGCATCTGATGGTTTTATCTCAGCTGGTATTTTACTATACATCCGGTTAAACTTCTTAGTGAAGTCAGAGACTGACTCACTACTTTGTTTCCTCAAGTTTTTGAATTCTGTGATGTAGTAGACAAAATCTCTTCTGTCACCCCAATGTTTCAGAAATATCTCATCCAACTGCTCAATTCTGACAATGGAACCAGCAGGGAGTTCTTTGAACCATTTCCTAGCATGGCCATCTAGGCTTTGGACAAAGACTCGTGTCCAAACATCTTCTTGTTCAATATTAAGGTTCTCTGCATAACTGTAAAAATCCTCAATATGTTCTTCAGCAGACACATTGCCTTCGCATGTGAATTTAGGCATATATTTATGATAATCTCCTGTTGGCATGGTTGCTACTGGGTTTGGCAATATGAGTGGTGCATACCTAGCAGCGAGGATTTGTTGCATCTTAGTCAAAGGAGGTGGTGCAACCATGGTTATCAGAGGTGGGGAAAATGATAGTTTCTTCTTCAAGTCTTCAACACTGGAGGAATGCGAAAGAGGTGAATCTTCTAAAGGGAAAGAGGTCTGATAAGAGGCTCTGCAAAAATTTGCAAGCTGCCCAGCTAAATTTTCTTCACCCTTAGCAGCTAACTCTTGGAGGAGGTGTTCAACAGCAAGGAGGCTAGTATAAATGTTCAAGTGATCTTCTTGTTGCTGAGAGTGGAAAGACTCAAGGGAAGAAGAACTGTGGCTTCTTTCTAAAGTCTTAGAGGTTTTTTCAATCAAATTATAGTCTATCAATTTATCATCACTAGGATTTTTCTGTTGATCAAAAAGAGTTTGTTCTTCTATAGTATTTACAGCTTTTTTATCATCAATGTTGTCTGAAAATAACTCAACTTTTTCTATAGTATATTTTCCAGAACTGAAAAGAGGATTACCTTTTGGATCTGCTCTTGAATTTTGACCTTGAATCATCTTTCCTTTTCTGAGAATTGATTCTAGATTGGACATTGGTGTGATCGATGATTCTTGAGGATTCACCCTAGTACTGATCCTCTTAGGAGCCAGAATGAACTTGTGGAGTCACCAGATAGATGATTACAACCAACTGAAAGTGTCTAATCTTTGTCTATGATCAAAGATCAGCTCCGTGTCGTATCCCAGGAAAGCAGAGCTTTGAATTCTATCTCCCCGGCAACGACGCCAATTTGTTATCACTCCAAGAAACCCTTTGTGGTTGTAGACCAAAGGTTCTTGGTAACTTAGAAATAATGTTTTTTATGTTTTTGGGACAATGGGGTCTTTAATGATTCAATGAAATAAACACTCATCACACATCTAAAGAAGTAGTGCTTTCAGGAAACAATAATCAGATCAAATAATTTGAAAGGGGGATGAAGAACACTATTCTTGATTGCCAAATACAAATGAATGCAGGGCTGAATACAAGATAGAGAGGAATCCTTTAATTTCAATCTTATGAGCTCAATAAAGAGATAACAGTCTTTATGAACTAAAATAAACTGAAACAAAGTACAGGAAATGAAAGATGAACAATTTTGATATTGTAAACGAAAGGAAACTGAACTTTATTTTTGCAAAAAGAGTCTATACAGTGGCATAGAATATCTCCCAGTTTGAACCTTGATCTAATATCAAAAATAGGCATTTATAACCTGTTACAATATGTTTTACAGATCCTAAAAACATGGATCTGTATTTAATAAAAGAAATTCAAATCTAACTAAACAACTTTGAAGATAAAGACTTAACAACTAAACTTAGCACTTGAATTGTATTCAATTTCAAACATTCTCCATCTGCATCCTTCAGCTCCTGGAATATTTGATGTGATGCAATGTGGCAAAACACCTGTCTGGACAGTTGGATTTCTCCAACGTTCATGGTCAATATTTGAGGAAGTTGTTTTGCATGTATTCCCAAAACTCTCTCGAACCTCTGATGCTAAGTCCTTTGCATGCGATCTGATAGTCCTTTGATACCCTGGAACCTCTTTATAATCTACAAAAATTGACCTGTTCTGTCCTTGGTTTCCAAAAATTCCTTTCCAGCTTTCAACAACTAACTCGTTTAATATTTCGCTGGTTAGCTGGTGAAAGCGCTGCCTTTCACCATATAACGGGTCATAAAATATCGCTTTGTGCTGGTGAAAGCTTCGACTACGCCCAAAATGAGTTTTCACCTTCAAAATTTTGATTCTATCAAAACTAAATGTGTCTCAGATTTCTCACCTTGCATATTAACAACGACTTGAGCAAGTACCTTCAAATCTGGATGGGATTTTTGCCTTTGTTTTTGTTTCAATCTTCTTATCTGTCTTTTAAGGAATTTGGCAAGCCACCATAGGCTATTGTAATCTTGGGTGAGTTTTTTCTTTCTTTTCTTCTCTTTAACACTTTCCCGAGCCAATCTCTCAAACGCAACATTGGTTTTGGCGAAGTTATCAGACAACTTCTTATACCTTTCTTTGATCACTCATTCCAAAACCTCTTGCTGAGAAATTACCTCTTTCAGATGCTTGATTTTCTGAGATTTCTTTGACTTGGAGCTTTTTGATGTTTCTCCTTCCTCTGTCTGAGTGAAGATCTCATAGTTTTGTGCAAACTCAATTGACTGCTCAAGACTCTTGGTGACAGGGCATTGATCTTGTTGTTCTGATTCTGAGTCGGTATAGGGAAAGTTTAATATATTGGTTCTCTTCTCTGTAAGCTTCTCTGTGGGCTGTTCTATAGTGGTTTCAAAGCTTAACCTTTTCTTTGACCTGTGGGACTTTACTCCAGAGATTCTATCTTCTGGAGGTCCTGGCAAGGTCCTTGTCTTCCTTGAACTACTTTGAGGAGTCAACTGTTTCTTTGATCCTTTCCCCTGTTCATTTATAGGTTGAGTCTGTGTTTCAAAACCCTCCCAGAATAGAAAATGCTGCCAGCTCCTTCCTTGATGTTTTAATTCCTCCAAAATGATCAACTTAATGAGACCGAAGTGGCACAGAGTATTCTTCATGCTTAGGGGTTGAGCCTTGATTTTCTTGCAGACCTTGGTTAAACTCTTATGTAAGAAAAAAGGCAAATTGAGGAGAGTCTTGCCTGTAAAATGATCCAGGAGCTTAAAATGATACATCATAAGTTTGTCATASCTTCCCTCTGAGTTAATGTAGAGTTGGATCCCCTTAAATAGCTCCTGCCACTCCTCTTCAAGATAGGAAACCAGAATGCCCTTCTTCCATGCGTTGTGCTTGAACTCCTCCTTTAAATAAGCCCTGAAATTCAAGTTTTTGGTGGTCCTTGTCTTGAACCAGCTCAGGCCCATCCTTGGTAGGCTGGTCACTACAGCGATGGCAGCTTCGTCTACTAAGATTTCCAATGACCCAACACGCGCCTTATTCCCATCAAAAGTTTTGGCAAAAGCTTCTGCTGTCGACTGGTGGCAACCATTTTGCAGCCTTTCAACGAATTCAATACACCCTGCATTTGAAAAATGTTTCTGGACTTCAGGATGTGTCTGCAAAAAATATAGGTTGTCCAGCTCTTTTCTGAGTAGAGAACCACTGCGTCTCCTCGCCATTCTGTAGCTTGAAAACCCCAACAATTTGGTATATCAACCCCTGTGACTGTTGTTCGAGCCGAGGTTTTGTGTTGTTGAAAGCACTCGGGAGTCGGCTCTATTTTCTAACATTTTAAACTTTAACGAACCTTCATGAACAATGTGTTATATGGAAACAAGGATCTGATTTGATGTTGTCAGACTAGCAGTACAACCTCTGTACCTGATTTGATGAATTCGAAATTACCATTCCCGACGCCTTGAGTGTGCAGCATGCGTCACTGAACCAGATCCACATTGTAATCCTATTTTGATTTCCAAAACTGAGTCTCCATCATTACCCACTTTCATCAGCGCATGATTTGGATTTGCATGACATGGGATGATCATATCATCATTAGCTTTTAGAAACGTGGATAACACGCACATGATTCCCGCTTTCTCCAGCCAACGACCCATGGAAAACGCCCCTTAGCTGTTGGTACTTATCGCTTTCACCAATGCATGATCCTATGGAAAACCTCCTTTAGTTGTTGAAAGTTTTCACTTTCATCAGTGTACGATCCCATAAGAACTGCTCCGTAGCTATGGAAAGTCTTCACTTTCACCAGCGCGCAAACCGCGACCATGCTTCTTTGGATATTTTGAAATTCAACGCTTTCAGCAGCACACAGACCTATGAAAGATTCTCCTTAGCTATGGAAAGTCGCCACTTTCACCAGCTAACACTCATCTTTTGGACAAACATTAGCTGTTGAAAGTAAATTATGAAAATTTTGAAAAGAAGACTTTTGTGGGTCATCTTACTCCTAAAACAAAATCAAAACCTAAACCTTGCAGCTTAGAAAAACTCAAAAATAATTTGAGAAAACTACCAATAGCCATGTTATCCACCAAAAAATGTGACCAAAGGGATGGGTTCATTTTTGGAGCTAACATGAAGAAGAAGCAACAACTCAGAATCAAAGGGTAGATCGGGTCTTTCATATGCAACAGTCAAGGCACCGGGGAGGAAGCAGACAGGCTATTGAAGGAAATGAAATTCTTTGTGAGTTTCACATGGCACTATGATCTGTGCGGGATCATTTTAGAAATGAGGATAAAAAACAAGAATATCCCGTATGTCCACAAACCTAGGCCTGAGGTAGAAAAATTTGCAAACCAGACAGGATGGGAACTAAATACTTTGGTTGAAACAGAACAACAGGACCTCCCGGTTACGGTATCACATACAACCACACCACATGCTCCAAAGGAGAAAAGTCCTAGGCAGGATCTGTCACCTCCTATCACTGAAGTATCATTAGAAGAATTTTGACTGCATACCAAGAGGCCAAAGGCCAGTCTGACTCTTGACCCGGCTGGAGAAAAGGCGATTCCATCCACTACGGTGACCAAGGTTGATAGGTCGCTCCTCAATATAAGCAACAACCTCAGTATTACCAAATAAGCCTACAGATACTCCACCAATCAACCAGCCAGGCAAAACAGGACCAAAGTTGAATATCTTTGAGAAATATGATTTGATCAAGAAAAAGAACCAGACTCTAAATAGCAACACATACGCCTAGTTCTGTAGGAAGACTTTGACTGCACAACACAGGCTGCTAGCGACATTTGACATTGAGAAGGGAAGAATGCACATGGAATTCCTCCAAGCACAGGTACCAGACCCAAAGGTAATCACCGATTACAAAAGAGCCACTTTTGAATTCCAGACTAAGGATGTGCATCCAGCTGATCAAATGGATCTGCACAGGCATACGGGAGAAATGGTTTTCTCCACACTGGCACATGCTTCCACTACTACCTCCAGGTTACAGTTGAAGTTGGAAAAAATATCATCCTTTTCCAAGGATAACAGGATCAAGACATTGGAGGAACTGGTCCTCAAGATCGGGTATGATCCCTCGAATGTGAAAGCAGTCAAGGAGATGATCAAGAAGAAAAATGTAGACATAGAATCTTTGAGGAAAGAATTGAAGCAACCACTAATAGTAGACTCGCGGACAAAGGAAATAGCAGAGACAAAAGGAGAAAAAGATGAGATGCTCAAGTTGATCATGGATCAGAATGCACAATTGAAGGAAATGGAAGCTGAAATGGAGAAGCTAGTGAAGGAGAAAGAACAGTCAAAACCCATGGAAGTCATTCCATTGAGTGCAGTTCCACTCTCAGGAGTGAACACAACGTCCCTAGCAGAAGTTCCGTCAGCGAATCCACTGACGTCTCTGGAAAATATGGTTGAATTGGCCAAATCTATGGAAGAGATGAATCTGCAGGAGACAGAGATTAGCAGGCTCAAAAAGGAGATTGAGAACCTTCAGGAACTCAAATATTCTTACCAAACCAACTACTCCAAGGAAACAAAAGTGTCAGACCAGCTCAAACAAGAGTTGCAATAGCTTCGGAAGCAAACAATGGCAGGAAAAAAATTGGCCGAAGTCAAAGGAAGTGTCTGGACAAACATCACCAAGTCTATGAATGAAATATGGCCAATGATACAGATTATGTTTGAGAAAAATGAATTGGTGCAGAGAAGTAAACATGCCATCGAGAATATTAGATCAAAAATAGGAGAGATTCCCACACAGGCTAATGAAATCATCAAATTCCTGAATTCTAAAACCAGAGAGGAGTTGGAAGAGCTGAGAATTGAGGATAGAAAAGATACCATTCTTGAGGTCAAGAGAGTCTTTAGCAAGAGAGGACTGATGCTTCAAATGGAAGAAAAGGTTCAGGCTATGGACCTAGGGGTACAAAGGTTTTTTTAGCAACATCGAGGCTCTACAGAAGAAAGGCCTTCCTGGTTTGAAGGTGATAAATGACAAATTGATGATGCTCCCAGATTACAAAAAGAGACTAGCCAATGTGGCTAAGGATAGGTCAAATTTTTTAGGAATTCAAGGCACCATCACTGGAAAGGAATTCCTAGATGCACTTCAGTTGGACATCAGCATACAACATGAGATCTGGTACATCTTCATCACCAAGCCTACTTTTGCTAAATACACATAGATGGATGAAGTCTACCGAAGGTTACTCAAAGTCAATGTTCCCAGTCATCTTCGATGGGAAGAGCTTTGCGACTTGATCGAGTAGTTGATGAGTTGTCCCAGCCCAGTTAAATACCTAGTTAGATGAGGTCGTGCAGAGGCCTCACCAACGGTTCACCCAGAAAATAGCATGCAGTTGCGACACATCATCAAACAATTTCCTAGATTTCTATAAGTTGTTAAGTTAGTTAGGCTAAAAATAGATTTACCACGTCCTGATCTTTAATGACAGGATCGTTTGTAATTTTGGGTTATAAATACTTCAATTTTAGAAGTATTGACGGTTGATATTTACGCCCTGAGAGCTATTAGACTGTAATATTTTTCAAGAGATCTTCCATTAATACAAAGAGTCATCTTCACAGGATGCTTGCATGTATTCACTGGTGATGTTTTCCTTTCTAAGTTAAATGTTATTCTCGCTTGGTTATCACACTGTTTGCTAAATCTAATCTTTGAAAGTAATGAAATTTGCAGGATTTATCCTTGTATACCCTATTTCCGACTTTAAAAGATTTTAGTGTTTCATCTTCTAATTTTACGATAAAGAAATTCTTAACTGCTTCTTTGTTGTAATTGACATTCTCACCTTTTCTGCTATTTGTCATTTATGCTGCTAAAATAATCCAGTGACTACATTATCTCACCTTGTGAAAGGTTTCTTTGATTTCTGGTTTATATTTTATTTCATGATACAGACCCCATAGCCCAATGGATGTGTGAAGCTTTCTCAGCCAACCCAAGAAAAACTACAACCAACAAAACCAACATATTTTATTTACCTAGCCTAATATTTTAAATTTTAAACATATCTAAATCTTATAGAGAGATCCCTCTCTGAAGTTGGTAGGGCTAGATCCCAGCTTCAAAGTGGTTGGATAAAGTTACCTCCCGCATATTTCTTCTTTTCTGACAACCTCTAGGAAATTTACAGAGCGTTAACATAGTGGTGACTCCACTGGGGAAGAACTGAAAAAATTTAAACCTCACGTCTTCTTTTCCCTGGAAGAATAGTTTGCTTCTGAAATATTGCAAATCTTAAAAAGAAGTAATGTTGAGAGGTTGTTGAAAACTTGCACATATTATTTTTGGACTCGTAAAACTAAAAAGTATATATATAAAAATCAAAAAGAAATCTGGCTCCCAAAAGAGCTTATACTCGATCTCACCCAGACCCAGAACCTGCAATAGCAACTAATAATCTAGAAAAGTTTCTCAGGAAAAAGACCATTGTTGAAGGTTCAGTAAGTCATAATCCCTTTCAGAAGTCCCCTTCTCTTCTAGAGGAGCTTCTTGCCCTTCAGGATCTTGACTTTGATATCCTTTTCGAACAAAGCTTGTTTAGAACAAAATCTGAAAGTTTTGTGGCTGAAACCGTCCTAGACCCAACCGTCTTGCAACCCCGGACCCCTAAAGTTTTATCTCCCACTACTAAACCTCAAACCACTCACTCTATGCCAGTTGGTCCATCCTCATCCTCGCCTTCTGTCACCACCCCACCTATCACTCAGGTTGTCGTCCTTCCTCCTCCGTCCATCATGGCAGCCATATATGCTCCCTTGGTGTTGGCCACACCCCTTCATGCTATGTCCCAGAACTATCAAACGAGACTTCCACAGTTCGATGGAACAGAACCTTTGAGCACCCAACAACATGTTGATAAAATGAATGATTATTTTGACCTGCAGGAAGTAGATGAGGCTGACGTTCAAATGAGATTGTTTGCGCAAAGTTTGACAGGTGACATCAAGAAATGGTATAAAGGTTTACATTCTGCTTCAGTGCTCGACCTTACTGGATTTCAAAGAATTTTTCTAGATAGATGGGAGGTAAAGAAAAACCCTCTCCAAATCTTGTTAGAATACGAAAACATCAGAAGAAATCAAGGTGAGACAGTGAAAGATTACTGCACCCGTTTCAATAACCTGTATAATGAAATTCCAGTCGATATTAAACCTCCACAAGGTTTAGCATTGATAAAATTCCCTGATGGTTTTGATGCCGATATGTCATATCAATTAAGGGAAAGAAAATCCACCACTCTGGAGGACATGCAGAAAAGTGCAATAAGTGTGGAGGCCAATCTGTTGGCAAAAAGGGCACGACAGAGGACAGAGAGGAGAGTCACAATTAAAGAGGAGCCTTCCACATCAACCTCCGATTCCAAATTGGATTCCTTGGCCAGATAAATTGAAAGAATGATGGAGAGACTTACTGTTTCCGAAAGAAACCCTACTAGAGAGAACCCACCAGCTCCTCAAATTCAGAATCCTAACTTCAGAAGAAACCCTCCTCAAATCAGGCAGAGAGATCCTAGGGATCAAAGGGAATAAAGAGGTCCAGATCAACAGATCAGACCTCCCCTACAAGAAAATTATGTCGATGAAGGAGAGGAAGCAATTGAAGAACTGGAGGATACTCACATAAACCTCATGGGCATTCATGATAATGAAGCTATTTTCCTTACCCAGGAAGAACAAGAACTTTTTCTTCTCAATCAAACAAACATAAGTGAAGAAGTTGAAGACGCCGAACAACATGCATTTGAAAATGCTATTTTTGAGGTACACCGGCAGTACAATATGTGAAGTAAAAAGACAAACAAAAGTTCTCCAAAAGAGGTGACCGAAACGAAGAATATAGTCGAAACCCAAAAGGCCTCTGAGCCTTCTGCCGAGAAGAGTCCTGAGAAGGGTAATGCTGAAGTTCCAGCAAAAAGAAACCTTACTATTTTGAAAAGATCATCGCATTCTGAGGTTTCATCAATTAACCCATCAAATAATTATGGATAGAATATTGTGGTGGAAAAATCAGAATTGTTGAGCCAAAGTAGAGCACCTACACCTTTCAGCCTTGAAGGGGAATTATCCAAAGTAAAAATTCCCATTCCCCTTTCCGAGTTGTTGAGCAAAGACGCTTACAGTTCACAGGTGATTAAAGAGATGACCATTGAACTTGATATAGGTACGAAGGCCTTAACTTCTGGATCATCAAATCATTCAGATACTGTGAACCTTACAGATGATCAACCTGAACTCTTGTTCAGACTTGAAGTGGATGGTCATACCGAAAATGGTGTTGTCTCTCCTTTTTACATCAGCCTTAATATACACGGCCTGATTCTGCATAATGCTATGTTAGATTCAGGTGCTTCCCATAATCTGATGCCTAAAGAAGTAATGGAAAAACTGGGACTTGAGGTTACCATACCTTACAAGGACTTACACTCTTTTGACTCCAGTAAAGTTAGATGTATCGGTTTGATCAAGGATCTGTGTATCACCCTGGTTCAGATTCCCGCAAAAATCATGGTCATGGATGTTGTGGTTGCAGACATTCCCCCAAAGTATGGTATGTTACTGTCCCGATCTTGGGGGGCCAAGTTGAGAGGTACTTTGTAGTTGGATATGTCGTATGCCACTGTGCCAGTTTTTGGGCAACAAAGAAGACTATACAGAGAAACGATAATGAAATACATGATTAGCAGCCAAGAAAAACCACATAAATATCCTCTGTACTCTACACATTCTGACCTGGAATCCTTTATTCTATACAACGATGGAGATACGGGAGAACAAGACACTCAGTTGGAATAAGATACATCGGGTCCGGACGAAGAACAAGAAATCACCGAGGCAGAAAGAAAGAAAAATGTGATAACGGAAGAATTTCCAGCGGATTTTTGGAGCATGGACTTTGATGGATCAGTAAGCAAAGAAGGAGCTGGAGCAGGAGTTTGGTTGCACAATCACAAATCCAGGTCTTCGGAAAACCATTCTTACAAACTGAATTTTCAATGCACTAACAATATTGCTGAGTATGAAGCCTTGATGCTCGGTCTGAAACTTCTAAAGAAGGTTGGTGCCAAACAAATTATGGTAAGAGGTGATTCTGAGTTAATAATCAAGCAAATTAAGGGTGAGTATGCAGCAAAACACCCCTGTCTTAGAGCTTATAGGAATTCTTTTATGGACACCCTTAAATGTTTCACTGAAGTTGATTTGCAGGTGATGCCTAGGGGACAAAATATTTTAGCCGATGGATTAGCTACGTCAGTAGCCACATGCAAGATACCTTTCCGTTCCACTCATCCATACATGGTGGAGGTGAAGTGCAGACCAACTGTTCCATACAACATCAGATACTGGCAGGTATTTGGTAATGATGATCAAATCGAAGATTTCCTACAATGTAAAAATGATTTCGAGTGTACAAACATAGACTTAGAAAATTAAGATGAAAATGTAAAAAGACATGATTTTGGAAATGATAGTGTAAATAAAATAGACTCAGGAGAGTTGGGTGAGGATGAGATAGAAGCATATGTTTTACATTTAAAAAGTAATGTTTTACCTAGGGGTTTAGTTCCTTTAGAAGACCTATTTGATTTTAACAATGTAGCTAAAAAACCAAAAATTGAAGCCAGTGGTCAAGAAGTAGAAGATTGTAATATAGGAATAGAAGAGAAACCCAAGATGGTGAAACTTTCCAAATCATTACCCCCTGAGCAGAAACTCAAATACATTGAGATTTTCAAGGAGTATTCAGACGTATTTGCCTGGGGTTACGAGGACTTGAAAGCTTATGACACTAGCATCATATAACATAGGATTCCAATAAAATAAGATCAAAAACCTTTCAGATAGAAACTTAGGAGAATCAATCCCAAGCTACTTCCCCTGATAGAAAAATAAATCAAAAAAATGTATGATGCTAAAATCATAGTCTCGTTACGATTTTCCAAATGGGTTTCAAATTTGGTCCCAACATGAAAGAAATCCAGAGAAATCAGGCTTTGCATCGATTTCCGAAATCTTAATAAGGTCTCTCTGAAAGACAATTACCCATTGCCAAAAATGGACCACATCTTATAAAGGGTAGTCAGATCTAGTCAAATTTCTTTACTGGATGGTTTCTCGGGTTATAATTAGGTCCTTGTTCACCCAGATGACCAAGACAAAACTGCTTTCACAACACCGTTGGGTACTTTCATGTATGTGAAAATGCCTTTCGGGTTGATGAACACTAGGGCCACTTTCCAGAGAGTGATGGACATCGCCTTTATGGAATAACTTGACAAATTTATTGTCATCTATCTAGACGACATAATTGTGTTTTCCCAATCCGATGACGAGCACTTACGACATCTCAGACGAGTTTTTGAGAAATGCAGGAAATTTGGGATTTCTTTAAATCCTAAGAAGAGCCTTTTTGGATTAGAGGAAGGTAAACTATTAGGGAACATAATCTCTGAGGATGAAATTAAAATAGACCCCAGTAGAATCGAGGCCATTCAGAAATTAGAACACCCAAGATGTTGGAAGATTGATTGTTGTCATTGATGTCAACCCTAGTCATGGGTTTTGGACCGCAAGATTGATAAAGGTATTTGGACATGAAGGAAAATGCACATGCATATACAACGCCCATGAATGTATAGTATACATCATGCTGTTTTCGGTGGTATGTGGCACGTCACATGGATCCTCATGGTTGAGGAGAAATGAATTTTTGAAGATGACAAAGTGAATTGAAAAAGGAAGTACATGTAGGCCCTGAGAATAATTAAAGAAAATAATTACAAAATAAGAAAGTGTCAGGTCGGCCCTAATGTTAAAAGGAAGTGATATAAATGGTATAAATAAATATCATTATACATTCATTTGATACAAGTCGAATTTCAGAGGGAAGAAGAAGTAAAAGAAGGCCGGATTTCAAGGGAGGATGAAGTCTTTTGGTGATGTGTTCTAAGGTGTTCTGGGTAAAATAGTCATAACTTTTTCATACAGACTCCAAATGCAGTGGGACCACTTCCATTGGAAAGAGTACGAACTGTAGTTTCTTGTGTGAAAGTTTCAGAATCAAATGTTAAATATTGAGCGTGGGGCATGCTGTACAAGTTGGGTCTTCTGAACAGACCAGAATTGAATAAAGTCTACCATTCTTTCTATAACCTCTTTTTGGGGAGGATTCAAGGAGTGAAAATTAGAGGAGTTTCAGAGAATACA